>APFE030355950.1:0-13002 GCA_000404065.3 Pinus taeda
TATATTCCCCAAATGACATAATAATTTAGAATTTTTTACAATACCATAGGCCAATACCATTGTTAATCAATACAACATGGTCAAAATCTATAACTCTTTTCAAAATCAAAATATTTTATAAATATTTTGATTTAATTAAATTTTATAACAAATTTTAAATTAAAACTTAATACAAGATTCCTAACCATGGGTATTTACCCCATTTCACAATTGATATTATTAACTTATAAATCAGATTTATTACAATGTCAGTGCTAATACCATTATCAATACCATTTGCCCAAAAACTACAACTCATTTCAAAATGAAAATATTTAATAAATAATTTTATTTTATAACATTTTATATTATTTTACATTCAGTTTAAACAAATTCTATGAATTTATGAAGTTTTTATACTAATATTTTATATTATATTAATTTAAAATATATTAAATTAAGTTTTAATTATCTTTCACATAAAATACGGTTACTAAGTAGTAAAAATGCATATTATACTTCTTAGTTTTAATGGTAAGTATTTAATGAAAGTATTATTTATTCAAAAATAATAGGGGTTATGAGTATTAATATATAGAGGTCCTTAAGAGTAATATATTTTTTTTGTGGATGATGTGATATTATTTAATCCTTACATGAGTTGTTTTTAGTGCAAAGTTTTCGAAGCTTTCAGGTAGGTCTGTTTTTTAATAAGGAAGCAAGCATGTATGTGGATATTCTAAATATTTATGGCAAATCCACAAGTATGAAATTAAACATTTAAAAGTAATTATATATTTTTCTTGATTGGAGAAAGAAACACAAAGTACTCTTAATAAATTATATATAATAGTAACCTTTTACTTGGGTTTACTTCTCAAGTCAAACAAGTATGGAAAGAAGAATTAAATATATATAAAAAAATAAAAAAAAAATTGATAAAATGCAATGTACTCAATTTTAATTCTTAAAATTCACATAAAATATAATGAAAAATAATATCTTAGTGTAAAATATATTTTGATAACACAAATTTCACATAAAAATATAATGAAAAATGGTATCTTAATCTAAAATATATTTTGATAACACATTATACATTATACATTATAAAGCGTGTACACAAAAAAATTAGCTTAATACTTATCCTTAAAAAATATTAAAACCGAATGTTAATCTTCTCGGGAAACACAAACTTATATATAATAAAATATATATTCATAATTATTAACTTCAAAAATTCAATGATTTCATTATTAGTACAATAAGAAATTAAACTAATTAAAGATATGTAAGCGTTAAGACACGATATTTGAACAATAACATATTAAAGCACTTCAAAAAAATAAGTGTTAATATACGATAACAGTTAAGTGTTAATAAAAAGAATAAGAGCTTGGATTAAAAAACAGACACGGATAAGCTAACCATAACAGAGGTTGATGACATATTAATACCATTTAAAAAAAGAGACTGATAACATAAATAACAAACAGACACGGATAACATAACAATAACAGAGGCTGATGACCTATTAATACCGTTAAAAAAAAGACACTGATAACATAAATAACAACACAGCTACTGCTGGAATGTATGTCCAGACATTATTTATCGTTAAAAGTACCAGATCCATCATCTATTTATCCTTGAAATAAAACTACCAGATCCGTCAACTATTTATCCTTAAAACTACCAGAACCATTATCAGGGTTTTGCTTCTGTTGGGGAGTGTCGTTTCCCTTCTCCTCTGGTTCATGAGGGTTCTGCGTTTGCTGCACACTGGTGTCTGACTTCTCTTGCTCATTGGTGTCTGACTTCTCTTGCTCATTGGTGTCATGCTTCTTTGGCTCAGAGATGCCATCTCCCTCACTAGAATTTTGCCTCTCTTCCTCCTTCACTTCCTGCTGCCGTAACCTCTTGTTCCCTTGATTTTCAGGCAGATGCATTTCCCGCTTTCCAGCGCGCTCCTTAGCCTCCCCATCTAATTCGACGCTTCCACCGTCATCAAATGACCGTTTGCGACCACATATGGGACATGTTGTCCCGCTATTGTCGCCGCCACCACCACCACCAGAGGGAGGCCGAGGATGTATAATAGACGATTGAGGGGGCAGCGCAGTGGGAGGCAGATTAACATATAGCTGCGCCAAAAACTTGCCGTTGCGGTAGTAGCGGAAGCGGAAGTTACGTCCATATTGGTCAATGACATTTTGGAAATAAGAACCGTCGACCTGATGCACCGAGTCAGTCTGATTGGTTAATGCATCAATCAACATGTGCAAATATAACTGGCCAAGAAAGTAATTTCCTGAACAGTCGCCAATGTCGAAATACGACTCATACGACTCATTCCTTGGGGATCCATAATCATGGCAGCCATCCCGATCATTTTCCCCATCTCCATGGCCATCGCCATCACGATCACTATCACCATCCCGATCATCTTCCCTATCTCCATGGCCATCGCCATCACTATCACTATTATCTCTATTGCCATTCTCATCACGATCATCCCCAGCTTCTTCCCCATAGCCATCGCCATCCCCGTCCCCAACACCATTATTGATATCTTCATCGCCGCCATCACCATCCTCACAATTGTCACCATCTCCATAACTTGAATACTCTTCGTTATTTTCCTCGTGGTCGTCGCCATGGCCATAATCACTATAACTATGATCACCTCCAATATGCTCACCCTCCCCTCCCACTCTTGGCAAGATCGGAGGAGGATGCGAATCATCTGAATCTTCAGACATGTTTTCATCCTCACAATTGTCATCATCTCCATAACCTGAATACTCTTCGTTATTTTCCTCGTGGTCCTCGCCATGGCCATAATCACTATAACTATGATCACGTCCAACATGCTCACCCTCACCTCCCACTCTTGGCAAGATCGGAGGAGGATGTGAATCATCTGAATCTTCAGACTCGGTACTTTCGGAGTCCGGATCCTCAAGAATGTGTTCATCCGTCTCCGTACGTTCAGAGTCAGAATACTCAGGAAAGGTCTCGGTACTTTCGGAGTCCGGATCCTCAAGAATGTGTGCATCCGTCTCCGTACGTTCAGAGTCAGAATACTCAGGAAAGGTCTCGGTACTTTCGGAGTCCGGATCCTCAAGAATGTGTGCATCCGTCTCCGTACGTTCAGAGTCAGAATACTCAGGAAAGGTCTCGGTACTTTCGGAGTCCGGATCCTCAAGAATGTGTTCATCCGTCTCCGTACGTTCAGAGTCAGAATACTCAGGAATGGATTCTCTATCTTCATCATCACTTTCGCTGTGGCTTCTCGACGGAGATGAAGGATGCGAAGCCATAACTATGATGCACTCTAAACCCTCACTGTCTCCAGTTGCTCACTAATACTCCTCTCAAGCTGGAGTATTATTATCAACACCTATTGATACCACTCAGTTTCTCTTCTAATCCAGAGGACACCAGAGTTGCAAGGACATTGAATGGAACTAGTCTATTTATAGGTGTGGTTTGATAGCTCCTTTACTCAGGAAAGATTTAACCCAACCAAAAAAAAAAAAAAAAATATTATTACAGCGGGTTTAATCATTTATAAAATAGTTAATTATAAATACGGTTTAATTGCACCCACATAAAATTGTTTAATCCTTTAAAAAAGGGTAGTTGAAGAGATGGGCTCAAGATTTAACCCAACCAAAAAACAAAACTAAAATATTATTACAGCTGGTTTAATCATCTATAAAATAGTTAATTATAAATACGGTTTAATTGCAACCACATAAAATTGTTTAATCCTTTAAAAAAGGGTAGATTTAATTATCTATAAAAAAATAATTCTTTATAAATATGGCTCAATTCCACAGAAAAAGGGTCCACAAATTAGTTATAAAAGGAGTTGTCTATAATGCGACTTTTTGGAGATTCTGGTGACGGAATCCGGCAGAAGAAATGAGGCTAAATCTTGATTTTTAGCAGTTAAAATGGTTTTTTAACTGCATATTTGGATTCAGCGCCCTGGAAAACCCCTGGGAGCCATTGATTGTGCAGAAACTAGCTATCAAACATGAGATTCCAATGAATTGCTACCGGATTTTGACCAGATAAATCCGACTGCGTTATAAAATGGTTGTGTCATAAAAAGGTACCAGGAAAAAGGGCTTAATTGCCTAGATATAAAATAAAATGGTATATTTTTCCGGCTCAGAAAACAGTTTAATGGCATAAATATGGCTCAATTCCATAGGAAAAGTTTTAATGGCATAAATATGGCTCAACTCCACAGAAAAAGGTTCCACAAATTAGTTATAAAATGGTTGTGTCATAAAAAGGGCTCAATTGCCTAGATATAAAATAAAATTGTATATTTTTCCCGCTCATAAAACAACTTAATGGGATAAAATTAATTTTAAAAATGGCTCAATTGTACCCACATAAAATGGTTTAATCCTAAAATGGGTTGCTCAATTAAAAAAAAATTATTTACGACAGGTTTAACTATTTATAAAAATAGTTAATTATAAATATGGCCCAATTGTGCCCACATAAAATGGTTTATGGCCCAACTGTGCCCACATAAAATGGTTTAGTCATAAAAAGGTGGCCGAAAAAAAGGCCTCAATTGGGCAAATATAATATAAAATAAAATGACATAATTATCCCACTCAAAACACAACTTAATAGCATAAAATTAATACCCCACTTAACCTAGTAAGGTTGGGATTTGAACCATAGCAAAATTAGCTGGATGCTTAATACCATAAACACTAAATTGATATTTATCCTATTAAACTAGAAATTTCAACATCCATAAATGTTCATTAAAGATTCTCCATTACCAGAAATGGCTATATAATATAAAAGATGGGGATTTAGAAATAATGTCTAGTCAAAATAGGTAGTATTGTTTAATAATTCTTCTAAAGTGAACTTTCAACATCTATAAATGTTCATTAAAGATTCTTCATTACCAGAAATGGCTATATAATATAGAAGATGGGGATTTGAATTTGATTAAAAAATAGAAATAATGTTTAGTCAAAATAGGTAGTATTGTTTAATGCTTCTTCTAAAGTGAATTACTTCACTGATCATTATTATGGCAAGAGAATATAATTCAATATTATGATATTAATGAATATCTTTATACGTTCATGAATATTTTCTCAACTATCCCTTATTATTATATTATTCATTACTCATTACATGGTGTAGTGTTTCATTTTTAGGGTCACATTATATCTATTTTGTAGTTAGGTACACATGACAATTTTTTTCATATATTTTATCCTCAAAAATTGGGAGAAGAAGTCATAGAAGCACTAAATAAAATCAGTTATTTTAAGTAGTTTTCAAGTATTTAAAGTTTGAGGAGAAAATATAAATTGATCATAACTTTCATTACCCTTTCCTCATTGGCTATTAAGAACCTAATTATGAAACCACACTCTATACTAAAATTAAATATTTTATTATTAAGTTATGGAGTCTTCTAGGACAGAGTAGGAGGAATTGGGGGACTGCCAAAAGTCTCTTGAATTCTGGTAAAAAAAAAAAATCAAATTTTTTTGTAAATACAATGTTTGAATCATGTTTTTGATGGTGTAAATGGATACAACGTCATCAAAAATGTATAATGTACCTAAAATTATGATTATTACAGCTTGGATTTACATTTTTTCAAAATATGGCATGAATTTCCATAAAAAAAAGCATAATTTTAAGGGAAAAGAAGCATAATTTTTAGACTACATCTGAAGGTATGGGTTAACCGTCTATAAAAATGTTTCAATTGAGCTAAAATAAAAGAGTTTAATCATCCTAGTAAAAAATTCTCAATTTGAAGGATACTATATAAAATGGATTAATTATCGAAAAAAAAAACTCAATAGCATAAGATGGCCCACTTAACCTAGCAACTTTGAGATTTGAACCCTAGCTAAAGTCCCTAGAGGTTCAATTCCCAAAAATAACTAACATAAACATGAACATGGTTCAATGTAATTCACATAAAATGGTTTAATCATGCTAGAAAAAAGCTTACAATTAAGAAGATATAATATAAAAAGACATAGTTATCTTACTCATTAAAAGCTCAATGGTATAAAAAGGCCCCAACAAAGTGGGATTCCCCATAAAAGTGGGATTTGATTCCAAGCTCGAGGCCCAATTCCATAAAATGGTCCATAAAATTGCATAATTTCCAGCTCAAAAAAGTTTCAATGGCATAAATGGTCCAAAATATAAAATTGCATAATTTCCCACTCAAAAAAGGCTCAATGGCATGAAATGGCCCACTCAACTTAGCACAATTGTGATTTGAACCCTAGCTAAGTTAGGTGGAGGATTAATCCTATAAAGTGGTCCATTTATTATTAGAGAATGAATTCACATTTCTATTATTAAATTCGAAATACCATAATATGGTCCACTTAACCTAGCAAAGTTGGGATTTGAATCCTAGTTAAAGTAGTTGTAGGGTTAATTCCTAAAATTTTCCATTTATTATTAGGCAATGAATGGATATATATTGTATTAAAATTTGATAATAACTTTTTAAATGATTCCTTGATTTGCTATTATGATCCTATTTATGTAATGTCATAGAGTATGTGGACCTATCTAGTGGCACTATTTTGAACACCACAAGCCACACTCTAAAAAAAAACTTCCATTATTAAAGCATGGCTTAAATATCTATAAAGTAATTCAATTCAACCCAAATAGAATGGTTTAATTATCCTAGAAAAAAGGGTATAATTACACTGGTTATAATATAAAATGGCATAATTATCCTACTCAATAAAATATCAATCTTATAAAATGGGGGAGAAAAATGGGATTTGAACCCAAGCTTGAGGCTTAATTCCATAAAATGGTCTATAATATAAAATGGCTTAATTATCCAACTCAAAAAATGTTGAATGGCATAAAATGGCACACTCACCCTAACACAATTGTGATTTGAACCCTGGCTAAATTAGGTGGAGGGTTAATCTTATAAAATGGGCCATTTATTATTAGAGAATGAATTCATATTTATATTATTAAATTAGAAATACCATAATATGGCCGATATAACCTAACAAAGTTGGGATTTGAATCCTACTTAAACTAGCTCTAGCCTTAACTCCATAAAATGGTCCATTTATTATTAGACAATGAATGGATATACATTGTATTAAAAATTCATAATAATTTTTTAAATGGTTCCTTCATTTGCTCTTATGATCCTATTTATGTAATGTCATAGAGTATATGGACGTATCTAGTGGCACTATTTTGAAAACATCAAGCCACAATCTAAAAAAGAAAAAAAACTTCCATTATTAAAGCATGACTTAAATATCTACAAAATAATTCAGTTCAACCCAAATAAAATGGTTTAATCATCCTAGAAAAAATGACACAATTACAAATATCTCATATAAAATGCATAATTATCCTACTCAATAAAATCTCAATCTTGACAAAAGGGTTGGAAAAAAACGGATTTGAACCAAGGCTTAATTCCATAAAATGGTCTATAATATAAAATGGCATAATTATCCTACTCAATAAAATCTCAATCTTAAAGAGTGGGATTTGAACCCAAGGTCAATGCTTAACTCCATAACATAATTATCCCACTCAAAAAGGCTCAATGGCATAAAATGACCCACTTAACCCATCATAATTGAGATTTTAACCCAAGCTAAATTAGGTGGAGGCTTAATTCTATAAAATGGTCCATTTATTATTAGACAATGAATTCATATTTATACTATTAAATTAGAAATACCATAAAATGGCCCACATAACCTAGCAAAGATGGGATTTGAATCCTAGTTAAACTAGCTCTAGCCTTAATTCCATAAAATTGTCCATTTATTATTAGAATATGAATGGATATATATCCTATTAAATTGTAAATTCATAATAACCTTTTAAATGCTTCCTTGATTTTCTATTATGATCCTATTGATGTAATGTCATAAAGCATGTGGATATATCTATTAGCACTAGTTTGAACACCACAAACAACACTCTTAAAAAAAAAAAAAAATTGCCATTATTAAAGCATGACTTAACTATGTGTAAAATAATTCAATTCAACCGACATAAAATAGTTTAATTATCCTAGTAATATCTAAGTTGCAATATAAACATGCTCAATGTAACTTACATAAAATGGTTTAATCATCCTAGAAAAAATGGCACATTTACAAGGATATAATATAAAATGGCATCATTATCCTACTCAATAAAATCTCAATGGTATAAAAGGGCAAGAGCACAATGGGATTTAAACCCAAGAGACTTAATTCCATAAAATGGTTTATAATATAAAATGGCTTAATTATCCCACTCAAAAAAGGCTCAATGGCATAAAATTAGCTAGAGGCTTAATTATGTAAAGTGGCCCATTTATTATTAGACAATGAATTCATATTTATACTATTAAATTAGAAATACCATAAAATGGGTCACTTAACCTAGCAAAGTTGGGATTTGAATCCTAGTTAAACTAGCTCTAGCCTTAATTCCATAAAATGGTCCATTTATTATTAGACAATGAATGGATATATATATCCTATTAAATAGTAAATTGATAATAACTTTTTAAATGCTTCCTTGATTTGATATTATGATCCTATTTATGTAATGTCATAAAGTATGTGGATCTGTGTATTGGCACTATTTTGAACACCACACACCCCACTATAAAAAAAAAAACTTTCATTATTAAAGCATGGCTTAACTACCTATAAAATAAGTCAATTAGACCCACATAAAATGGTTTAATAATCTTAGTAAAAGGATCTAAGTTGCAATATAAACATGTTCAATGTAACTCACATAAAATGGTTTGATCATCCTAGAACAATTGGCACAATTACAAGGATATAATATAAAATGACATAATTATCCTACTCAATAAAATAACAATGGTGTAAAAGGGCCTTAGTACGGTGGTATCTGAACTCAAGCTCAAGGCTTAATTCCATTAAATTTTCTATGACATAAAATCACTTATTTATCCCATTGAATAAAGGCTCTATGGCATAAAATGACCCACTTAAATGAGCAAAATTGGGATTTGAACATGATCCAAAATGGATCTAGAATAAATTTCTAAGTCTAAAGATGTCCCTCAGAGAGGAAAATTAAAATGAAGGGCTACTCTTGGAAATAGTCCCACTGCATAGATCTCTTCCTTCTGAATCTACTGCAATTTGAATGGGCTAAAATGGACTTTGGATGAAGAAGCTATCGTAGAAAGATGATTGCCATTATCCTTTGAAAAGGAGGAAAATTATTATAAGAATGGGCTTAAGGCCTTATATGGAAATATTGCATTGGAGAAAGCCAAATAGTGAGTTATCAGAGCCAACCTTTGAAATAGTGTGATTGCGATGGTGCAATCAAATGTCAGCCATTGGATCAGGCGTGCAAATCAATAGTCAAGAGTTGATCGGCGATCAGTGATTGGCACAGTCAAAGGGAAGACCCCTGTGGCCATTGTGACAATGATGTTGCGATATGTCAATTGTGATAATGCGATGAAACCTTAGCCATAGGATCGGAAAAGGGGATCAACGCTCTAGATTGGATCGACGGATCAACGATTGACGATATTGGCGATCAGCAATCGCTAAATCCCCAATACAAAGGGCCAATGGAATAGAAATATGCGATGTGTGATATCAGTCATGAGATCGAGGAGTCAGATCAATGGTCATGATCTGCTTGGAGCCATCGAAGATTAGATCCCATATGATAAAGGTTGGACCCGATAAAATTATGGACACGATTTCATAAATTTTGAAGTTTGGTTTATGCGAATTGCTTTGTATTTCTGTGTATTTGGGTTTTGACCCTACGAAAATGTGATTGCAATATTATGACCAAAGGTGGACCCAATAAGGATTATAGACACGATTCTATATAATTTGAAATCTAAGATTTCAAATTTTCTATGCATTCCTTTGTATTTGGGTTTTTGGCCACAGCGCCTATGCGATTGCGATTGCGATTTGCGATGGAAAGAGAGACCTGAAGGGTTTATAGAGCGGATCCTATAATATTTTAAGTCTAGTTAAACACCCATGATGTGTTTTGCCTGCATTTCTTATGTATTTCTATTATTTGGCTATTTCAGCTAGAGGAAGGAAAAATGACCACATTTCCCGTGCCCGCCGATTCCTTTCCATTGTAAATGGATTCTTGTGGTGAACAGTGAGGTTTTCCATGATGGAGGACTGTAACTAAAGTGTTAAAAAAATAAAGAAAGCACAATTTCTAGGGGATTGCTGGAGGTTGTTGAGATTCGCTTGGAGGTTGAGTGAACCACTGATAACACAAAGAGCACAATTAACAGAGTAGCTGAAGGTCGCCAAAATTCGCTTGGAGGTCGCGTGAGCCACGACAACACAAAGAGAGCACCATTGACTAGAGGTCGCTGAAAAGGTCATTGGAAGGTCGTTTATAGTCGCTTGGTGGTCAAGCGAACTACAGAGGCAAGCAAAGGCCGAGAGAAGCTCAAAGAGCCAAGAGCCAGAGCAAGAGCTGAGAGCCAAAGCGAGAGCTAGCACTAGAGCCAGAGCAAGAGCCAGAGCTAGAGCCAAGAGCTAGAGCCAAAGCCAGAGTCGAGAGCCAAGAGTGAGAACGAGAGCCAAAGCTAAAAGCCAAAGCTAGAGCTAGAGCCAAGAGCGAGAGCGAGAGCCAGAGCTAGAGCCAAGCGCTAGAGCCAGAGCCAGAGCCAGAGCCAAGATCAAGAGTGAGAGCCAGAGCTAAGAGCCAGAGCCAGAGCTAGAGCCAAAGTGAAATCGAAAGCCAAAAATCCTAAGAGCTTTAGAGCCAAGGATAAGATGGTATTCTAAGCCCATTGCTTCAGTTGTAAATGAATGAAGTTGAGTGTGGAGCTTGTAAAAGAATAAAGCCATAATCCCAAAGAGCCTAATTGAGTTGATTAGAGCTCAAGGAGATGTAACATAAGAGGTTTGGGTGATTACCATATTAAACTTGTTGTCTCATGCATTTTCTTATTTTCTGCATTGTATTTACTGTTATGTGTGTTATACATCAGCATCAGAAAATATACATAAGCACCTAAACAGTTAAAGACAAACAAACTCATACACCTATTTCAAGCATTATTAATTCCGCAATTGGTTAATCATAAGATCTTGGGAATATATAAGCTTTGGAGTGGGAGAGGTTCTTGTAAGCTTGACAAGAAGCCTTAAGGTCCCCATTTCAGATCAGGTGGTATTAAAGCCTAAGGATTATTAACCCCACCTTCAAAGAAGGTGATATCAAAGCTTAAGTTATACCGGTGCAGGTGGTATCATGATGCTTGATTGATCAAAGCAGGATGCTTAATACATAGCAATCTATTTCCTTTATTGTTTGGAAGGTGTTTAAACAATCAAGGATTGATTGTATGTTTGTTTGTAGACTAACTATTGTGTGAGTTTGCAGAAGTGAAAGCTAATGATAGCTAAGTCTAGGAGAGGACAAAAAGGAAGAAGGGCTGAAGGAATTCTTCTTATCCCAAAGGACCTCAAGGAAGTCCTTGAATCACAAGAGGTTCGTTGCAAAAGGTTGCTTGAATAAGCTCTTTGTTAATCCTGTTTGAAGTTCTTTTGTTCATTTTGATAATGACAACTTCTACAACTGAGTCCTCAAATTCCTCCTTCATCACAAGATTCTTTGATGAGGACATGAAGCAATACTTGTTCATCTTAATGGACATGGTGAGAGAAATGTATGAGGATGGAAGGAAGAACATCATAGTTAGAGAGCATTTGAATTCCATGAACGAAGAGAAGCAGTTTCTTTCTCACAAATTGCAGGAAATGGAGAGACGACTTGATATTGCAAATATGAACCTAAAAAGGATGCATGAGTTGGAGACACAACTCTTTGTTGCAAAAGAAGCCTTAGCCAAGTATCAACTTGAAGACGAGGTAAATAATTCCAGTTTGTCTTCTATTTCCTCTGAGAATGCTTATATTGGTTCTTTTGAAAAACATACGAGAGGCATAGGTTCCAAGTTAATGTCCAAGATGGGCTATGAAGGAAAAGGCTTGGGAAAACATGCACAAGGTATTGTTGAGCCAATAATGGTTGATGAAAGGCCTAAGTATTTGGGTCTTGGATATGGATAGTCTTATGGAGAAAGTTCCAAAGCTGTCATGAAGGCCATTGAAATAGTTCCAAGAAGGAGTTTCATTGCAGGTATTCTACCTCAAGAATGTGAAAATTCTATTCGTGGAGAATGAAGCAGCTTGAAACATCATTCGCATGATGCAAGTGTTCATAAGAATACACTTGAATTGGAGAGTTGTGAAAACTTTGACAGCCTTGAAGAGATTGATGGTGTTCCAAAGGGAGATACTTATTCATTCAATTCACCTCCTCATGAAGGCAATAAAGGTGAAAAGGAAAGGTATAAATCTGGTTCTTAATACATTCCTTTTGATTGTGTTAAGCATGATAAATTTCCATATAAGTATGGGAAAGTAATTGCTTGTTCCTTTTCTGGTTTGGATAACCATATTGTTTCTAGATGTGGGAAGAGAATGACCACATATAAGAAAATTTTGAAGGAAAGGAAGCAAGAAGCCAAAGGTCCATTGGACAAAGTAAATCATGTTGTCAAGATGATGCACATGTATTGCACTTACTGCCATAAGCAAGGACATGTTGCTGCAAAAGGTTGGACTCTTGATCCAACAATGCTTCCACAAAAGTTGAAGAAGGTGGAAAGAGAAAATGGCAGAAATGGAAAGGAAGTTTCCATGATTGATGTGTTTCACAATAATTCACATGTTGATGCTAATGTGCAGACAAAGGTAGCACCTTTGAAATGGATTGGTAAGAAATGGTAAGAGTTCTTATCCAATTAAGGTTGCATGTCTTTTTGCATCTATTTTCATTTCTTTGTTATTGGAATGCAAGTTGCAAGATTTTACCAAGAAGTTGAATGGAAAAGCTGAGTAGGAGACTCATTTTATTACTACATCATTATACTTCAACTAAGCTTCGAAAGTACACTCT
>APFE030355952.1:1457-34911 GCA_000404065.3 Pinus taeda
TTCGCCGCTGCAATTCATTATTGACGGTGGGAGCCAAAAGAACCTCATTTCAGCAAACTTCATGAAGCGGGTGGGGCTACCGACCACACCACCCCCGAAACCATATAACATTAGGTGGCTTCACAAAGGACAAGATCTCTGAGTCCGCCAACAATGTTGCCTTCCCTATAGAATGAAGCCCTTCACAGATGAGGTATTGTGGGATGTTGCACCTCTTGATGTTTGTGATTTACTATTAGGCCAACTATACTTGTGGAGGCAACATGTTGTGTATGAGTGAAGGCCTCACGCTGTTATTATTTCTTTGGGTAATTCATTATACAAGATACTAGGGAAAGCCCCACCTACCACCACTTCTTTGATCTCTCCTAAGAAATGCGGTAAGATCATGTCCCATACTAGGAAATTTATTTTATGTTGCTTCGCTCCCAAAGTAAGAGGTAGATTATCGCCACATCCATGACCCCCAAGAAGGGTTCCTCCATGCAACAGAAGCAAGTGGATACGATCATGAAAAAATACAGGAACATCTTCGCCTCACCCACAGGGATACCATTGCACTATCAGGTCAAGTATTTATTTGATTTAACTCGTAGAGCACCTCTACCCAACGGGTCGATATATTGCCTCTTCATTCTAGAAAATGCCAAATACAAGCAATGACATGATCAGTATTAGGTACCACACAAGTTTCAGGTGGGTGGCAAAGTCTAGCTGCATCTGTAGAAAGAACGCCTTACAAGAGCCCATCAGAAGCTCAAAACACTCTGATATGGTCCTTACACCATTACCAAGGCTATGGGAAATAATGCTTTTGAGCACAACATTCCCCCATTCCTTCACTTGCACCGATTGTTCAATGTGGACTGCCCTTGACCATGCTGCCCACCATTACTTGACACATCAGAGGTTGCAAAATAGCTTACTGGGGACCAAGTTGAGCAGAAGTTTCCTCATCTTATGGAGGAGCTCAATGCAATGGGGACCATTGCTTCCTAAGGGGGGAGGAATGATCCAAGTGGATGTTGGTGGCCACCGGCCTATCCCACTTGGACCCCCACAACTATCTCTTTCAGTTCTTGAGTTTCCTTAATTGTAGCACAATTTACTATTTTTGGCAGTTTTTCGAGTCCTTAACTTCCAAATCTGTTTTGAGGCCCTAAATGACGTTTTTTGGGAAAAATAGGAGCAACATGGGTAATATATCGTTGTTTATGACTCAAAAGTTGTAGTCCTTACATAGATCTTTCTAACGAGGTATTTTGCGTGTCAAACAGAGATCATATGCCAAAGTTACGACCCTGGGAAGTTGATGTACCAATTTACCCAAACACGGCCCATAGTTTGGTGTTTTATCTCCTAGGTTTAGGTTTTTGGATGTTTAGGGTTTTCCTTTAATTCTCAACAATGAATAGGCCTTTGAGCCTTATTGTAACACAATTTAGAGGCATGAAGCTGCCACATCTCTTCTCAGAGATAAGCTACCATCGCCCTAGCTGGTTTATTTCCATTTCTCTTTGTAAGCATATTTCAGTATTTTACATTAATGAAATGAAGTATTATTTTGCTGCATCTCTTTATTTATGGTTATTTTTGTACTTTATTGTGTTCCTATATAAATGTGGATGAAGAACATTTTTATAAGATTTATTGGGTAATAATAATAAGAATTTAGTGAGAATGGTATATTATGTTCATAATTTTTCAATATGGGAGGTGAGAGAAATTTTGCATTCTTAGCCGTCATTATGAAAGAAGTTAACCCATCTTCCTTTCACAAGTTTAAACTGGTTTCTCTCAACAATGTCTCCTACAAAATATTAACAAATAAAATAGAGAACATTATCAAACTTATTTTGGAAAATATAATATCCAAAACTCAAGGAAAAATGATATAGAAGCATCAAATGATTTATAACATCATACTAGTAAAAAAAACCATTCATAAATTGATTATAAAGTTCGGCATGGCTAGTGTCTTTGATTAGGTTAGACAATTTCCTTTTTGATATTATGTAGAAATATGGTTTTAACTTTGAATTTATTTCTTTGATATCTTATTTTATAACTTTCCCTCGGATTTTTCGCATAGCCAATGGTCGATCAAAAGGTTTTTTAAAGCCTTTCATGATCTTTGAAATGCATGTCCTTTAATCCCTTTACTAGTATGATATAGCACGCACGCACACATTCTCGATTTTGATATTCAATATTATGTTTTTAGATTAAAGTTACTCTTCATAAATATGTTAAATAGAATGTTTCTATTTAAGATTTTATAAATACTCTTGATATCTTATTGTATATCTGTCCCTTGGATTTCTCCATAAACATATTATGTTTCTATTTAAGATTTATAGTCACTCTTGATATCTTATTGTATAACTTTCCCTTGGATTTCTTGCATAGTCAATGGTAGATCAACAGATTTTTTAAAGCCTCTCACGATCTTAGAAATGAGTGTCCTTTACTCCCTTTGCCAATATAATATATATATATTCTCGATTTTGATATTCAATATTATGTTTTTGAATTATAGTTACTCTTCATAAACATTTTATGTTTCTATTAAAGATAATGTCATTGTGACATCATATACAATCAACTTCTAAATTGGGAAATTATATGTGAGCAACCTCTATTACAAATAATTTATATAAACCTTTTTATAACATTTTATGTGCTAATAATGTGTTACATGGTAGCGATTAAATGAATAATGATATTTCATTTTGTAGTGTGGAAATTTATTTAGTATTTAAATTTTTTAATGATAGAAAATTACTATAATTTAATTCTTACATGCATTATAATACTACTTAACGTTATATAATATGATATATATTTTTATATATATATGATTTGAGATATAAGTGAAACTCTATAACATATGACCTTAAATTTACATGTTAGTGTACATATTTTTGGTATTAAGCCAACCCCATTAAAATAATGAAAATCAAATAATTATTCTTATTAACTATAAATATTTTAAATTATTAATAAAAATTAATCAACATATTGTCTACATTATCGATGAAAAACTAGGCTTTATTGCCACCCAACCCTATTACATTATTTTTTATTTCTTTTAAGAAGAGAATCTCCCTTTAATGAGATCACACTAAGTTTAAAAAGTATATTTGAGATGATAAATAGCGTTTGTACGTGGATTTCAAATATTTTTTTCCTTGGATTTGTGTTTTAAAATATATAAAAAAAAGAGCTTAAACATTTAATAGGTTTTTATATCAAAAAATTCAATTTAATATTTCTGTAAAAATAATAATTATGGTATTACTTATTTTATTTCATTATAAAAGTATTATTTTTTATTATATAATTAAAATAAATTGATATTAGAATAGAAATTTAAATCTTCGACATTGTGATATGAGTTAATATAATTAATTTATTTTCACTAAAAACATATTTAACTAGAATTATTAAAATATTTTTAAATAGAAATTCAAATTTTATCCAACCATATATGATACAATAATATAATTTAATGCATTTTAATCATTTGATTCTCTATTATTTATTATTTTTTCATATTAAATGATTTAAAAAACTATACAATTAAAAATTTGCTCATTTTGATATTTGATAAATCTCAGTATAATATGGATTAATTAGTTTAATTTTTTAAGATATTATGTGTATATAGTTATTTATTTATCTTTGCATAGAAAGGCATTCTCCAACCGAGTATGGAAGAGATGTTGTAATGTTGTGTCATCTAAACATTTTGACTATGCAACATAAAATAAAATAAAATAAAATGAAATAACGTTATGTTAAAATAAAAAAAAAAAAAATTGCATTATTATTTTTGTAATAATTTTTTGTTGGGTATTAAAGATAAATTTGAAATAAAAATAAAAATAACCCTATGTTAAAATAAGAATTCTACATTTTTTTCTTTTTTCGGCAGTTAAAGTAAACTTGACTTGGTCAAGTTACGAGGTTTCTGAGCTCCCGGATTATGAGAACCCATAGTTTTTTCCATGATATTAGTGTGGAGTATCACCTATTTAAAGGGGAAAATTAAACTAGCTTAGATCCATCTTAACTCCATATCTACCAGGAGCTAAGAGGGATCAAATTTCTTGAGATGCAAATATTTTAGGATGCAAAAATATTTGATCCTTTGTGCAGCGTGCTTGATAGATCAGGAATTACAATAAATCTAAATTGATTTTATAATTTTCAATATAATACTAAGTTTATTGGTGATGCCACTTCCTATCTAATAAGTTGTGAAACATTCGATACTCTTAGTGTGAAATTTAATTTAAAATTACTTTTGATTAATTAAGAATTAATTCTCTTTCTTAATGAATTTAAATCCAAACACATTAATACCATTGTTAAAAGCAGAAAGAACTCCCTACCACCAAATAATCATGTGCATTGGTTTGGTTTTCTCTTAAAAAAAAAAAATGATTTAGCCCACATTCACTATTAATAATTAGTATTTCTAATTATTTTCATTCTTGTGATTGAAAATTAAATTATGATAACTGCCCCAAGTGTAATTACTTAAAAAATAATATATTATCATTATATATATAAAGCAATATGTCGATCAAGACAACACGGGAAACCCTTTTCAACGTTGAACCTTGGTTGGGATTGTCAAATCCAGTCAGTATGCTTCCATTTTGAGATTTTGAGTTGTGTTTCCACGTGTTTCCTATGTTTTAAAGCCTCTGCCACCTTCACCCTGCTGATGTGGATCATGTCAAGCTTCCTTCTTAGATCATTGTGAGAGTTCTAATGGTGTTTTGATCTGTCGTGGACACATTCATATAGTTTGTGCTTTGACATTTCTGATGGACTACGAGTAGTGAATGTTGAATTTTGATGTTGTCGCCACCTTCTAAGTTTCATGTGATCAATTGTTTCATTTTTTCTATGGATGTGTTTCGTCTTTGTCTAGATGTTCAATGCTTTGATTGTTGAGGCGTTGACATCGCCACCATGCTTTGTATGCTTGATCTCCTTGGAGTTTTAGATGGTCTTCACATCGTTGATGTTGTCTGTTCAATACCGTTGTAACCTTCTGTGTTTCCTGTGTACATTTCCTAAGGATTTTCATTCAGATTTTTTTTGCTACTTTCTGTCATGTTATTTTTCAGTGTTTGGCATCGAAAGTTGAGGTTATATCATTTTCGTCGTACTTTGTTTTCTCGAAATAAGCTCATGGAGTGGGTGTTAAGGTTGTATCATTATCTTTAAGTGGGTTTTATTAGGCTCTATATGATGTTGTTAGGTTTTATTTTTGTTGTTTCTATAGATTTCTCTTTATATTTGTCCTTCTCGCATTGACAATTTTAGTGTAAATGTCATGCATATTGTTATAGACGGTTTGTGTTTCTTCCTCTGAGAACACTTGTATCTTCGATGGTATATGCTCTGTTTTTATTTCTTCCTCTAGCAAGTAAAACTGTAAGATTATTGTTGAGATATTTCAGAAATGCACTCATTTAGTGGGTATGTAAAATATAAATTCATCATTTTATTATGAATGTAATTATGGTATTTTTTTGTCTCTTGATTTTAGTTAAATTTCCAAGGACTTCCCACTTGTCAAGATCATGGTTGGTCCAAACTCCCACTCCTTGGGCATTTTTGATGATTTTAACTATATTCGAAGATTAGAAACTTGAACTTCCATCCAATGCATACTCAAGCCTGAATCCATTGAAAGACATTGTTCTTACACTAAAGAAAAAAATACTTTCACTACAAATATGCAATTCAAAATTTATTTGAGAGAAGATCTACAATAAGGTTTTTGTGTAGTCATCTAAAGCTCTGATACCATGTAGAAATTTTAAAAAAATTGCTACTACTAATGAAATTGAACTGTACTCAAGAGACAAATATTCCTTCTACTATTTCCAAAAATGGAAAACACATGATATAAACACATGCAATAACATGCAACCATAAAAACACAAGGAACACAATGATTTTATAGGGGAACCCAACTGGGAGAAACCCCTCCTCTCCTTTGAATTAATTGGATGAGAAAGAGAAACTATTGCATTGTCTTGCTTCAACTCTAAAGTATAACCTGCATTGTTCTCCTCCTTCCTGACTTTCTTTGAACAAAACTTAACCAATTCAAGCCTCAACTAGTCTCCTATTTCCTTATGCAATACTGGGGGAATTAAGCTCCTAAATAATAGGGAAAATTCCTATTTCCTTGCACAAATCCGAAGGGAGATGATCACCTACTTAGCGCAAAAGCACTGTACACTCAACAATATACAATTATAAATACAAATGTGCCTTTTTCATCAACTCAACTAGGAAATTTGAATTTAATGCATGACTAGGTCTATTTTTAGCTGATTGATCAGTTAACTAAGAGATCCATGAGTCAACATAGTCATAACTACTAAAGTAACCTTCAAATGACTTATCTCATGAATAGAGTTCAATTAACTAAGTTCAAATAACAATAACTCAATTAGATCACTAAATATTAGCAATCAATACATGCATAACTCTACTTTTAGCCTCTAACTTGAATTTACTAATTTAACTAGTAGAGAAGGAAATTCCACTGTAGCTAACTGCAATCCAAGTCATCCTAGTAATGTGGAAAATCAAATTTCTCCATTTGACTAAGACATAAGTCAAATGAAGCCTTTTCTTTCAAAATTTTAAACATGGGAATTTTGATGAAGTTAGAAAGTATGATTTATGTGGGGAAATATCTACAAGATGTCTTTTGATTGCAAGAATATTGCATTGATTGAAATTCATCTGTTATCATATTGTAATCACCCATGGTATTTACCCAAGGTATTGTAATATAAAAAAGGATATAAATATTAAGCCTCACTTCATAATAGGATAGAAGGATCAAGGACAAGGTGGTGGTTAATGGTTCCTCCTTTTAATAGAGTTATTTACTTTCATATGTTTTGAGGCATTCACTATGTGTTTTTAGTTCAATGTTTGGGAAAAATATATATGTGTTTTCTCTTTGTATTCATGGATCTTAGTTCTTAGCCTCCTAATATCTGAATCAATGGTATAAAAGTGGGTTATGACTCCATGGAAATTTGGGTTTTAAGGGTATACAATAAAAGTTTTTAGATCTTCGTATAATCCTCTGTTTTGTATTTGGAGAAAATGATAACAATTTTTTTCCTGTTGAAGACCGCACTTAAATCATCACTAGTTCAAGTTCCACAATTTCCACTATGCACCGATATATTACCTGCATCATCAGAGCTTCATTACATGTGATGGTTTCTTACACTAGTTAGGCATGAGAGGCAACCTTAGAGTGCCCCCATGTCACATAGTTGACTTGAGAATAATACATCAACTACCACTTATTACATAGATCACGATAATGTTCTCAGCCCTCAAGAGTAGCAAATTGACTTCTTTTTCCATGAAGCATCCATCCGAGGAGATTCTTGCACTTCTAGATTTTAGAAGGCATGTAGTCATCACATCTCTTATTAGAGACAAGCTACCATCACGCGAGCTAGTTTGTTTCCATTCAGCATGTAAATAGTTTTCATTATTTTTTATTAATTAATTGAAGCTCAATTTTTGCTATAGCTCTGTGTTTCATTTCAATCCTACATAAATCTAGACCAATGCCATCATATGGACAATAGAGTGGTAAATTATTCCTGTGCTTAATAAAGAGTTATTTTCTTTCATATGTTTCGAGGCATTCATTGTGTGTTTTTGGTTCAATGTATGGAGTAAATCTGTATGTTTTCTCTTTACATTCATAGCTCCTAGGTCTTAACTTCCTAATATCTAGATCAAACTTATTGGTGGCTCTCTAACCATCCATGCTTTATGCTAGAACCATGTCTAGTAATGTGTCAACACCACCACCCACTCAACACCTTCTTGTATCCACCTTAACCACTTCAAACTCTAAGAACCTCCCTACCAAGCTTCCCTAAACTTATTTTCTATATTCATTTTCATTTATGAAAATGTGTGACATCCGTATATGCACACTTTCATATCTATGTGCATATACAAAAGTTGCGCATATACAAAATCCATCTTTTGTATCTGTGCATCTTCTATATATACGCACATATCTATAAGTGTTCATATACGGAAGTGAAACATATGTGGACATGAAAGTGAATAAACAGAATATTACTTCCGCATATGTGTGACTATGTGTCCCCCTATGATACCCAAGTGAGTGGTGTTTTACTACGTATGAAAATGCAAGAATATGAATGAGTTTGTTCTTAATCACATGCCATCAAAGAATAAAAAATGGTTAATTTTAATCCTATGAATGCATTTCCACATATAAATTGTGGTTCTTCCTTGAAAGGGAGGGATATCAGCTTGATTTATTTGATGATGAAGGAAATGCTTCTTCTTTCTTCCTTGCAATGTAGAAGTGTAGAATATGGAGACTTCAAGATGCTTCAAATGTGTAATCCTTCTTTCTTTGAGTGGAGGAAAGGTCGTAGAGATGTTCTTTTCCTTTTGATGATGAGTACTTCTTGTTGATGTTCCTTACTCTTCAATGATTTCCTTGTGCTTAGACCTTATGTATCCTTCTTCAATGATGAGATCTTGAAGATGCCTCTTCTTGACTTCTCACCTTAGCTCTGATACCATGTTGAGAAATCTCGGGGTAGCTATATTAGGTGATTTCTCATATTTTTATAACTGCTTGTGATGTACTTTTACTTAACTTGATTATATTCTTCTTTCACTTGATTATTATTAGTTTTCTCTATCATTGAACAACTACCAAATAGTGAAGATAAATTAGACAAAAAGACACAATATATATGTTATGATCCATGGCCACAACCTCTCCCTTTGAGAGGAAAACCCACAAGAATTATTCTCTTCTTATAGAACTTAAAATGTCAATTTCCAAGACCTGTGACCCATGTCAAAGTCCCTTTCGATACCAATTCAATCCTTCCTCCTTGATGAGCTTTCCTTCCAACAACTTTGTTGGTGGAAAAAGTTCCCTAAGGAAAGGGTTGAAAGCCTCAGTGAAGTAGAATAAGATAATCCACAAAAAGAATTCAGACAAGTAAGACAAACATATAAATTTCCAAACATGAATTTGGAAACATACCCATCCTATGTTTGAACATGTTCTTGTAGGGTCCAAACCCTCTGCTTCCTCCAAGATGTGCATACCTGGAAATCAATCACAAAGGCATATATATAATAAATAATTGAATGTGCATACATAGTAATATGTTATATCATCATATATAAACATATAAACAATTATTCATAATATGAAAACATATATTAGGAATAGGACATAAACTTATTTATTGATTAATAACAATGGATACATGAAAGCAACAACCTAATCCAAGCCAAAGGCACTGATGAAGACTCCCTCCGGATCCACCTAGCATGAACCATGAAGAAAAACTCTCTAATAGGTGTAAGTGGAAGCTAGATAAGGATGTTGAGAATGTAAAGGAAACTATGATTTCCTAAAGACTAGGCATGCAGGAGGCATGAGAAAAGAAAACATGATATGGGAAAAATCGAGTACAATGTTTATATCCTTATTATTGTATGAATTAAGCATACCCAAGGGGTGTATATATACCACCTCAAATTGATTATTTCAATTATTTGACAGGCTCCTGTAGGTGGGCTCTTGGTAAAACCCGTAAACCCCACCCCAAAAATAACATTTTATTTTATTTTTTCATATTTTAAAAGGTGTATGCTGGTACAATGTTATTGTACCCAAGTATGTATGCAATTTATTATGGGTAGAGTCACGTATGGAACTTGAGATACTATTTTTTAATATAAAGTCAAGTCTGCATAGGGAAAGGGACTGCCCAGGGCCATAAAAGAGAATTAGGTCTACGTGAGTGTTGAATGATGTTATAGTAGATGCCCCCTAATATTTGAGGACAAAAGGGGAACATGATGCAAGGAATTATATTATGTATAGAGAGAGGAGTCATGTGAAAACTAAGGAGGATATCACTAGATTCCAACCCATCAAATACATGTGGAAGGAATCAATAAGAAAACTCATGTCTAAGGTAGCATACCCATGCTCAAAAGTAATAAAGCATGTCCAGTGGTCAAGTATAAAGCGAATCCAAAATGTATACAAAATTGTACAGAAGGATATGAAGAATACATAGTGGATCATCAAATCATATATGTGAAATAACACAAAGGAGCTATGTCTCAATATCACATATACAAGAATATTTGATCAATGATACGAGAAGACTGACTGATCAATGATGCTACATAACTAATCCTCATAAAAGTAGCAATTCATATAGGTGGAATATTTGTACTACATAAACTCAGGTTCCAACATATAAGATGTTGCTATGAAAGATTACAACATATAAAGTTGAGACGCGTCACTAGTAAAATACTAAACGAAATGTCAAGTGAACCAAGATGTTGACAAAACTCGAGATCTTCACCAACCATAGATGATACCTTTATAGACTATGGAAATAAATGACCTGAAGTCAAGAATGTGATAAATAATTTGATTATTGATCATTTATGTATACCATTAACAAATGTGAGACAACTGATCAATAATGATAATGATTGCTAAGGTATCCGAGTACAATTTAACAAGAATAAATAAATGTGTTGAAGTTGAACACTTGAAAGAATCTATCAATCAGGAGACATTGATGTTTTATCACTCTGGACAGTGAAGGAGTCTTCCATTAATGAATACAAACCCTAAGGTACTAAAACAATAATTATAGACCTTATTCCCAGATAAATGAGTTGGAGTTGATGAGAAAAGATCTGCTGCAACGAAGGAATTAAGGAATCCCACATCAACCAATACAAATATAACCCGCAGGACAATAATTTGGAAGAAATTGGATGAAGAGAGATTAAGTAACCATTCCAAATTATATTTCTAGTGTACAAAAGATGTGGTTAGCTTGCGACAAAAATCCTATGAACCAACCAATAATGAAAGTTGATACAAGGGTGATGAATCCACCAATAGGGTCAAATGGAAACCAAGGTACTACATGAATCTTAATGTGCGATAATTTAAGCTAACTTCAAACACAAAGGAAACCACTCAGTTAAAGACCCATAATGTTAATCGATGCTGAGCACAAGATCACCTATCAATGATCTAAACAAGGCGAGGGTGCATATCTAGATCTACTCCTAGAGAATTTTTTCGAGGTCAATAAGAGAAACCCACAAGTAAGAAGTCAATAGGCACATTCTTAACTAGCACGAGTAAAGGTTTATGTCACTGATATGATGTTGAGAATAACTTGACAGGCTAGGTATCGCTGACATAAATAAGTCAAGACACATCTAAGAGCGACGACAACATGTTTACTTCCCTTGAACAAAAACACGAATTGATGTGGTTTTATGGCATCATAAAATCAATTTGTATAAGTTTGAAATGTAGGAGGCATAAAGAAACTCTCCATACGAATGGAAGAGATAACCAACCACTAGAGGATTGAATCAAGCAAAAGGCTATATATTT
This sequence comes from Pinus taeda, assembly GCA_000404065.3. Classification (NCBI taxonomy): domain Eukaryota; kingdom Viridiplantae; phylum Streptophyta; class Pinopsida; order Pinales; family Pinaceae; genus Pinus; species Pinus taeda. The sequence goes on from APFE030355952.1 coordinate 12,982, forward strand.
CGTAAAGTCAAACTAAGTTCCATCTAAATGGAGGAAAGACTCATTTTAAGTGTTTTATTCAAGGGCGACACAAATGACTTTTGCTACCATCAAATGATGAATATTTATTTATTTTTTGTCTTCTTCATATTTAAAGCCAAAAAATGAATAAAATAATGGTTATGGTACAGTGGAGAGAAAGAGTGTTAAGGGAAAGTGCACTAGTTCCCGGGACTAGAACATTCCTATGATCAATGCAAGGTAGTGGATGTTGGTCATTGACACTTGAGTGACGTTGCCTCTATGGAAATGGGTGTCAAGTCTCAAAGGATAATGAATGCATGGTTCAAATTTTCAGAAAATTCATGGTCAAAAGTGGCTTATACACAAGTCCAAATTAAGCCAACTTAAAGCCAAAATAGGTGCAAGCGCTCAATATGCAATGTAATAGTACAACTCAACACATGAGGGCCTCTATGGTATAAAGCCAGAATAATAGCGAAGAAGAAGAAGAGTGAGGATTCAACGCACTATCATGGCTGGAGTAAAGATGTCTCATGAGCCAACTCAATATTTGTACCATGGGAAATGTATGCTAGGGAGGTTCTAACTAGGAAGCCCATAGAAGAAAAGGATATACCACTATGTTATGATTTTACAAGACAAGGAGTGAAAGAGGTTAAAAAATCGCAAAAGAATGGGGTCAACCCTATGGCTAAATATCACATTATGAGGTGAAGATGGATAATGCAATGGAAAAGTGATATGTCTTACCCTATATGCTAGTTTAGAATACGACACCTACCATGATAGGTCAGCAATCATGGAGTTGAAGCAATAGAAAAAATATCACTAAGTTCTAAAAAGTCTTCGTCACCTTGAAAAGAACCTTTCCCAACACTCCAAGCAAAGGTAAAAATTTCATAAAATAAAATAATAATTAAAAATGAACTTTTGGAAAGTGGGTTTTAAATTTTGACTATAAAATAGAGTTTTAGACATATCCAATTTCATTTTCACTATCCAAGTGTTGAGAAGAGGGACTTTGGAGAAAATTTAGGAAAAATTGATATGGCCAATTCCACTAACGAATTTGACAAACACGACATCCAGGTAATTCATGGCCACAAACTCATTTATTTGATCGAAAATTCCATAGATTAGATCGAAATTTTGAGATAATTTCTTAATTTTCATAATCGCTCTGCATGTATGTAGGTATGGGATTTTAAAGTTGTATATATAAATTTGTATATGCAAGTTAACGAAAGGAAATCCACATATATACGTGGTTGTATTTTACAAAATCCTTGTATGTGTAGAGAAATATTTAAAAAATAAATTCTAATGGATGAAATCCCTCAATTTTTTAGGATGTTGATCATTTCGAGGGAGAGAGAGCACACTGATGTGGATACTGAGGTTTTATATAATCAAGAATTTTTGGATGGATTAAAAAATTGTGGATTGCTCAAATTCATCATGATGCTAAATATCTGAGCTCAAAATTGATTATTGGAAATGTTGATTCATTACTAGGACCCGAAGCAAGAGAAATTTACCATAGATCAAAAGCGTTTAAAGATTGAAGTATAGGATATCTATTTCATTACATGACTCTTCTTAAGGGGAGAAATAATAGATCTGAAGGGGAAGACCCATGGAGGCCTTAATGTTGTTGACTACATTGTTATGTACTGTGCACCAGGGGCTAACAAATTTGGTTCACAAGTCCCGAAAAAACATATCACAAACCTGACGATCAAGAAATAATTGACATCAGTGAGACATAGGGAGACGAATAACTTCAGCTATGGAACCATCATCTACTCATTTTTATTTTAGTGAATCCCGCACTACAACCCAGAGTAGCGTCTTCCATCTGCCGTCCTAGATATCCAAGGATGGCCAAATGGCTAAATTTGATCAAATGATTTGTTGGAGACAAAGTCACTCTAGCGACCTTTGATAAAGAGTTGTTCCACTTGTGGGAGCAACAAGTCTTGGCCATAAAGGATTACCCATATGATGGAGTAGACTTTCGAGAGGACTCAGAGTTAGCACTACCTGAAGGAGCGGAATGGGACAATATTGGTATGATTTTTTTTTTTTTAACATATTTGATTTCTTTTCTTGAATATAATCTCAAGAAATTTAAAGTCATTTTCCTTAAAACAATAATATTTACGATATTAAATCATCATGATGTAGATGTGGGACCAATGATACCTGAGGGTCTACTGAGGTTAATGCATTGTAGCTGAGATGCAAAGAGAGTAGTAGCTGAGTCTGAGAGATTTCTCTATAATATATAAAGGAACTTCAAGTGTCTGACTCACCAAGCTTCAATGGCAGCAATAAAGGACCTACCTGAGGTTATACAAAGACTAGTGGTTGGAGTACCACAAGAGTGGGTGGAACTCTTCCGATAGGTGGCGAATTCCATTGTCTTTTACAAGAATGTTAATCTAGGGCAGGGCTGACAAACTCAGTTTTTGGATGATTGATACTTTTGATATGGACATGATTGGGCTTAAACCCTAAGATTAAGGACATTTGTCCACATTTTGTAATATTTTTACACACTTATCTATCTATATAGAATGATTTCATGATGACTTGATAATATATACAAATGATTATTTGATGTTTTAATTTTAATGTGAAGAATGATTGATATGTCAATCCAATGCTTAGTTAGGCATAGAGTCAACAAATGCATTATCTGATCATGCAATGTGAATGAAAGTAATAACATAAATGATCTTTGAAATAATATCACTCTCAAATATTGACAGTGTAATAAAGGATCCCTCACATTATAAACATTATTTAATTGAGACACAACCAACTGTGAGTCCAAATAAACTGTAAATAATGATTCAATACCATAATATATTGCATCATAAAGTAAATTAATAATGAAACTATAGTCAATCATATTATTAGAAGCAGGACCAATATACATGCCTCTTGTGATTAATAACTAACTAGATGGATAACATATTACACAAGTGGAAGAAGCAAAATTCTGAGTATATCTACTATCATCATATGTGAATCCTAATTACATCAAATCATCCATCGAAACTTGCCAAAACAAATTGAAAACACCATTATCACCACAACACCTATATACAAAAACTAAAACTATGTTAAATATTTACAAAATAAAACAAATGTTAGGAAAGAGCCTAGGCATTGTCCTTCTTGAGACAAATCCCATTTCTAGGCTCCCATGACACATTCCCTTCATAATCAATCAATTCATAAGCACCCTTCTTTAAGACCCTTTAAACAATGAAAGGATCGTACTACATAGGTTTGAATTTTCCTTCCCCCAACGTGTCTTTATCTTGGACATACACCAAGACAAAGTCACCTTAGAGAAAAAAATAGGTCATACAGACTTGTTGTATTGAGATTTGACTCCTTCTTATTGGACCCATTCATTGTTGCGACATCTCGACGCTGCTCATCGAGATGTTCCAAATGAATAAGACGCTCTTCAAGACTTGAGGTGTCTTGAAGAAGCTAGAATTCTAAATTCATTGATGGAATCTCTCATTCTATAGTAAATATCAATTCCAAACCATAAACCAAGTGAAAAGGAGTGAAACTTGTAGTGGTTTAACTGACATTCAGTATGCCCATAGTGCAAGATATTACATGATGTGCCATTATGACTTCGCTTGATTAATCGTCCCTTATAGGATAGTATTAAGGGATTTTTTAATGGCTTCAACTTGTCCATTAGCTTGAGGATAATAAGGAGATGAATCATCTTAGCAAAATAACAGTTTTGAAGCCAACTCAGACATCATCTTATTCTGAAAGTGACTGCCATGGTTAGTGACAATCTCTTTAGGGATACTGAAACATGAAATGACTTGATCAAAAATGAATAGAGTTATTTTCTCATCGTCATTATTAAAAGTGTGCATAACTTCAACCCATTTCATAAAGTAGTTTACTCCTATGATAATGTACTTTTGTCCCTTTGCCGAAAACGAGTTACAAGTAGTAAAATCAATTGCCCGCTTAGTAAATGGATTGAAAGTGATGGCGGGATAAGGAAGAGCTGGATGAGGATGCATTTTTTGAGTATAAACTTGACAAGGATGGCCTTTTTTAATCATCTATATACAGTGTTCGAAAATCGAAGGTAAAACATACCCTACACACAAGATTCTTTGAGTTTTAGAAAGCCTAGATAAATGACCTTCACAAGCCCCATTGTGGAAGTCATTCAACATTGACTTAAATTCTTCTAAGTTTAGACATAGTTTGAGAAATGAATCAACCCTAAGATGATATAAAATATCACCAATAATCAGATAATTCTTAGTGAGCTGACATAATGTTTAGCGTTCAACCTTAGAAAAAGACTGAGTGAAATTTGAATTTTGGAGACATACAACGATGCCTCCATACTAAGGATTTTATGAAGAGATAAGAAAAATATATTGATCCTGAAATGATTCTTCCTAAGGACCGTCTCCTTCACAAGGCAATTACAAAATCGATTTTTCAAAAATTAGAGACGTCTTCAATTTAGCATACATAAATTCGAGATAAAATTCTTGCAAAATAACAATCCATTTATTGTATTTTCTCCTAATCACTTTCCTACTAAGGAAAAATTGGAATGGATTGACGTGAGCTAATACAAATATTTTTCTTAGCAAAACATAATGGAGTTGCTCAACAATATGAATTGCTATTCAAGCCAATTTCTTAATATGAGAATACTGGAGTTCAGGACCAATTACGCCATGACATAGATAATAAATCACATTCTCTTTGAGGGTTTCATCTTCATAAACCAGAACCACACTAATATTTTATTGTGTCACCACGATGTACAAAAGGAAATCCTTGCTATATTTAGATGGATTCAAAGTAGGAGCAGAGGTCAATGCCTTTTTCAAGGCATTGAATGAGCGTTGAAAGAATTTGTCCCAAATAAATGGGACTCCTTTCTTAAGTAAATGCATAAATCCTTTTGTGATATTAGTGGACTTCACAATAAATCTCCTTAAAAAATTGGCTTTTCCCTAGAGATTTTGAAGTTGACGAGTATTCGAAGGGGGAGAAAATTGAAGTATTTCCTCAACCATGAAAGGATAAACATGAATCCCTTCATCAAAAATGATTATTCCCAAAAACTGACCAGATGTAACCATGAAAACACACTTACTAGGGTTCAAAAAGATTTTATAATAACAACATCTCATAAAAACTAGGCGAAGATTTTTTGGATGTTCCATTCTCTTTCGATAGCGAGTTGATAAATCATCGAAATAAGATTCAATTATATGTATGATGTCACGTAAAGCATATGAGAGAGCCTGTTGAAAAGTAGCCCCAACATTTTTAAGGCCAAAAGGCGTTTTCCTATATTCAAACTTACCCCGGGGGAAAATAAATGTTGTCTTATGTTGATCTTTAGAACGAATTGTTATTTGATTATATCCATAAAATCTATCCATGAAAGAAAATATTAAATTCCGAGAACACTCATCAATGATCTAATCTATAATCAAAGTGTGAATTTTATTTTGGACATGCTTGATTCAAATCACTGAAATCAATGCATGCAAGGATTGTTCCTTGAATTTTGTCCATAAGGACCGAAATTCAAATCCACCCAATTTCCCTTCTGATAATGTAGTTGTAGGAGGGGGAAAGGGCTAAGTTTCCAAAAAATAATGAGTTCAAAAAAACATTGTCAAGGGACCATCCCAGAGGATGAAATGGCATTAATATGAGCAACAAGAGGTTAAAGATCAAAAGTACCCATCAAAGAGGAATACCTTCCAACTCCTAAATTCTCAATAGGCTAATTGGTATTCTTCACCAAGGGGAAACTAGAGTCAGTAGATGCATTAGGGTCATTGGGATAATAGGATAAGTATTCAATTGTAACAATTATCCCTTCATAAGGAAAACATAGGATGCATAATATAGATGAGAGTATGGAATCCATCATATAAACCTAGTTCCAACCCAACAAAAGATTGTAATCAAAATTATCATCGACTATCTATACTTCCACATTAACAACCTTACACCCTAAAAAAAATAGGGAAGTTGGGTAAAATCCCATGAGGCCTATGAGAATGTCCATCGAATGTGGTTAAGAGAGTAGTAGAGGGAACAAATTCAAGGAACTCAATAGCTTTCCAACATGACATAGACATCACACCTGTGGAAACCCCTTCATCAACGATGGTTTGAAAGATAGTCTTCTTACGATAAATATATTTAATCTAAAAATCCATATTATGAGGGAGGCTCCTTTTAACATTTGACATATAAAATTTAAACACTAAAGAGTTTTTCATGTCAACTCTTCTGATCACAGCGAGGAAAGATCTCCTTTGAGTAGGACATGATTGGAGTACATCTAACGCTGACATAGCAGAAGGGTTATGAGCTAAATCTTCAACAATGTAATAGTTTTGAGCAACCCTAGGATTTGGATTATAAGTCGATCATTTTGAGGAGCCTTCCAACATCCAAGGGATAGGTTCAACTATGGGCCTCTCTATATGAAGAGGTTCTTGAGTATCAGAGGTAGTTGTAGCCTTAGAATGCTCTACCTCTCCATAATCATTAGCTCTAGTTGAAATATCAACATCAGACTTGACCATCTACACATTCGATGTAGATTCCACTTCCTCGTTTCCTCTTTAGGGGTTCCATTATTAGCATTCACACAAAAAAGTAATTTTTTGACTTGGGGAAGGGCTTAGTAAGCACATAATGGCAACTAGAAGAACCCTTCTAGGCTAACAAGCACTAGGAATCCTGAATGTGTGGGGAAATATGAGTAATATGATACCCACTTCATAACTTGTATGGGAATTTAGCCCTGTTTCTAGACTCCTTATTTCCCTCACTAGTGTCCTCACTGGGTTTTTACGCATTCCCCTTCCCTCCCTTATCCTTTTTCTTTCCACACCCCTTCTTCTTCCCATCAGACTATTTATTTTCTTTGGGATTCGAGGACTGAACAACATTATCAAATAAATTTTAAGGAGGAGACACTGACAATGTACTCTATGTCACAGAAGCATACTCTAGTGACAAATACTGTAATTTATTTAAGAAACTATCCATATTACTATCGATCGATCCTCCAACTCCGTCGACATGGGGGGCCTAGTTTCAGTTTGGCGAGATGAATTTTTGATTTAGGAGCTTCAAGAAAAATATTATAGAAGACTCAATGCTAAGAATACATATGATCTAATTTTTAAGCTCTAAAGATAGCTTATTCTTCAGTGAACACTCTTCAAAGTGACACATCGTTAGATATCTCCGATTGTAATGATTCCAAAAACTATTCTAGGATAAATTCATCAGGGATATAATACTTTATCAATGTCCTCCTTTTGTGCCATTCTTAAATGTGGTCTGAAATATGGGGAACCTTGTCCTACTCAAAATTGGTTAGGGTTTCAGTTTCGACATCTTAATAGATAGGAAACTGAAAATGGTTGAGAAACATTGTAGTTGACTCACCAAACGTATAAGAAAACCCCCCTTTAACTCGATATACCATTTCACCACATTTTGAGTTCAGGTGCATTGAAAGAGTCTCAACCTAATTGAATAATCAATCAAGGAATCTGATGAGCACCATAAGTGGAACCTGGCTACATGGTCTTTCGGATCCTCACCAGACTTCCCTTCAAATTTTGGTATATCAGATGGAATTTTAGTAGGGACCGAAGGCCAAGCTGGGTTGTAGCGGATAAAATCATTAGTCAATTTCGAAATATATAGAAAATTAAGAGCTGCCAAGAATAGTAAGCATGGAGGAACAATAGAATTCCAAGCTCCAAGAGTGGAATTTCCGACATTCGAAAAAGAGTATCCTAGATTATGAGAGGCACCAAGCTACCAAAGATTACTTGTAGAAGAAACTGAACTAGAAGGGAAACCTTTTAGTCTAGGGGTGTATGGAGGGTATCCAACCCCTATGGTATGATTACTAGTCATCAGAAATCTTGCTCCCGATGGAATATTATATGAAAGGGAGATCCCCTTGTAAGGATTCCAAGCACTCGAAAAAGGAGGAAAAACCTATGAAGTACCAATAGTAGGGAAGGGCATAATCCCCTGTTGACCAAATAAATGAGAGAGATTCTGAGAGCCAAAACCATTAATCGGAGGATATACTAAGCCCTAACTCCCTTGAAAAGGGATGTTAAAGTTTTGAGCATGGTTGGAGAAAGGCATTGATCCTACATTCAAATATGGATTGGAAGGAGAAAGATGTCCACTTCTAAATGAAAAACCTTGTAAATATGTTGAACCACTAGCCATAAAAAACATAGATATAGAAGCAGTAGAAGGTAAGGTTGATTATACTGAAAGAATTCCACTAGATGGCATTTAGAAAGGATAAGCACCAGCAAAAGGAGCAGAAGGTTGGGTTCGTTTAAAATAGAGGTGGAGCCAACAACTATCGTACTATGTATAATAGTAGAAATACCAATAATACCTCCTCTTATAGCTGAAGAAAGAGTATGTACACCAACTGTATTGACAACTGTACTTGTGCCACTACCATTGGAAATTAAGAAGAAAGAAGGAGAGTGAACAGGGCTAGATGACCTATGAGATAGAGTACCCATGTCTGATATAATGTAAGGAAGATGACAGGGAATGCAGTTGTAGGATTTGTAGGGGACTCATAAATGTCTTCAATTTCTACTTCATCTTCCGATTGTAAGAGTACTCTAGCGAGCACTAGAGCATTTCCACATAGATTATGGACTAGACTACATTCACCTTGTGAAATAAAAGCCCTCGGAGAAGGAATTGTATATGTTGTGTTAACTGGCATTAGTTCAAAAGAACCAGCTGAATTACTCATATGCCTTCTAGGTGAAGGCGTGACACTCGCAAGTGGAAGCCCATGAAGTGTTCTAGAATGACGAATTAGTCAATCAACCACTTTTATATATAAACAACAATTAGATACTCAGATGACCTATAAAAAGCTAGGAGCAGAGAGCACTATTGGAAAAGTCCTAAAGATACAACAAATAAAGAAACTTCTAAGTATTTCCACTCTAGGTGATTAGAAACGGACACCAAAATATAAGAAAGTGAAGATAAGGACCTCCCTAAGGTAGTTTGGGATGAAGAGGACCAAAGCCTACTAGAAAAGGTGTCAGAAGAAGTTATCTTGACCTTCATATAATAGACTTTGATGGTACAACCACCTAAGCTTGAGAAGGGAACCCTCTAGAAGTACTATGAAAGTGATGTAGCGTCTGCCTCAGGTACCACGAGCATTCCTCCCCGTAGTCACATGTGTGATCCCTTGGAAAGGAAACTAAGGTCACCAACTCATGATAAGAAGTCGAGTGAAATAGTCATAGGCATGCGATCCAACAAGTAGGAGAGGCAATATCTCTCTTTCCTTATCTTCACACATCCTTGTACTTGAATCTTGTGTTAGAGGATATTTCTCGGATAGCTTAATGACACAATATTTCCACTCATTAATAAACTTCTATAGTTTTAGTTTAAGTGAACTTCAAGAGTTTACTCTCCACACATCTATTCCAAGGCCCTAAATTCCCTATACTAGTTGATGTTCCTATGACAAAAAGAAAAAGTCTAGTTCATTTTAATTTTAAGCACTCATTTTAGTTCGTCATTAGGGAAGCATAAGTACAACTGATAATGTTTTCACGCAAAAGAAATCAATAGAATACCTAGGCTACATGAGAATGCAACAGTTTTTTCTTCAATTAAAGAGATTTCTCCAAGGGTTCTACAAGAATCATAAGAAAGAAATTTTTATTTTTATTTTTTTTTAAGCACTGACATGGGCATATATGATCACGGAGACAAATGCCAATTTAATAAGCAAGGAAAAGAAAATCCCAAAGGAAAAAGCACTCCTCTAGACGAAAAGACTCTTTAAACTTTCAAACAATATTTCACACATTTGCTAAAAACTCAAAAGATTACAAAACCAGAATTAAATAAGAGAAACACACAACAAATTTTTTTATTTCTCTTTTTAAATATTTATTGAACCAAAAAGTTCAAAAGTGGAAAATAAGCAACAATTTCAAGACCAAAGACATGAAAAAGACTCAAATCCCACTAGTCACCAACAACCATAAAAATGAAAGGCTTGAGCAAGGTAAGAGACTTAATCACTTCAAATTATTTGGCTAGAAAGATACAAAAGACCCTGAAAATTAGAAAGATTCCAGAGAGCTGAAATAACTCCTTCATTCAAGAATGACTAACCCTTTTCGCAAACAAGGAAGAGAAAGAAAAAATAAGCCAACTCTTAGGTTACTAGAGAAGAAAATAGAAGACTGAGTTATCAACAGGGAACACTACCTATTCCAAAAGCATAGAAGAATGAGAGACTTGACCAAGAAGATCTAGAACACAACTTTAAACAAGAAAAGCTTCTAATACTACAAACCCTAGGTTGACCTAATCATTTCTCAATCAAGATGAAATAAACCAACAACAAAAAACATCAAGGTGATTCCAGGCTTCATAAACATTAATAAATCATAAAGAAACTTCGCCAAGAACACAACAAAACCGAGAAATGAAAAAAAAATCTTTTTTTTCATATCTCTATATATCTCTTTAAATATAGTTATACATGTATATGAAACTCTGTCTAAAAAACATGTGTATATTTAGGTTTATTTAGAAGAAAATACGTATATACTCTATCGTTTATAAGAAAAAATGTGTATGAATGGAAAACAAGGAAAAAATAAAAGAAAGTTGAGAACTAAAAGATCAGGCCGACTCACCAAATTACTTTAGACTCAAGAAGGCTAGAAAAAACCAAGAATCATCAAACTGAACCAAGATCAAAGAAAAATAACCCTTCTAGGAAATCCTTGATGATATTCCCCTAAGGAGTCATTGATTCTGTTGGTAAGAAAATTTCCCTAAGAAAAGGGTTGAAAGCCGAAACAAGGTAGGAGAATATAATCAATAAAAAACACTTAGATAAGCATGCCAAACATATGAATTACCAAACATGGATAACATATCCGGAGGTCCTACATTTGAACATGTTCCCGTAGGGTCCAAACCTTCTACTACCTCTAAGATAAGAAGAACTACAAATCAACCACAGAAGCATATACATAATAGATAATTCAACGTGCATACATACTAGTATGATAGATAATCATATATAATCATATAAACCATCATTCATAAGATGAAAACATATATCAACAACAAGACATGATCTTTTTTATTGATTAACAACAATAATTACATGAAAGATAAAACCTAATCCAGGCCAAAGGCACCGACGAAGCCTTCGTCTAGATTTGTCTAGCCTGTGATGAAGAAAACCTCTCTAATAGCTTCAAGTAGATGCTAGATAAGGATGTTGAACATGTATGCAAAGAAAACCAGGGTTTTCTAGAGTTTAGGAGTTTATGAGGCACGAGAAAGGAAAACACGATCCGGGAGAAATGGAGTATAATGTCGATATCCTTCTTCTTATATGTGTTATTCCTACCCAAGGGGTGAATATATACAACCTCAAATTGGTTATTTCAGTTAGGCTACATACTCTTGTAGGTGGGCTCTTGTTAAAACCCATAAACCCCAAACGAAAAATAACATTTTATTTTATTTTTTCATCTTTTAAAAGTTGTACACCAGTTTAATGTTATGGTACCGACGTACCTACATGATTTATTATGGGTAGAGTCATGTATGGAATTTGAGATACTACTTTTTAATATAAACTCAATTATGCATAGGGAAAGGGAATACCCAAGGCCCTAAAAGAGAATCAAGTCTACAAGTGCGTTGAATGATGTTATAACAAACTTTTACCTCAACAATTTATCAAACTTTAGCCCCTAGCAATTTCTCTTATAGCTTCAAACCCTAGAAGTTTCTTCTCCAACTTTGACACCCAAAAATATTCTCTGTAGAAACCCTAGCACTTGCATGAGTTGAGAAAATGATGATTTATTTCCTATTTTCCTCTCCAGTTGAGTTGATCCTTTCTTTTTGGAAATTTAGGTTGCAAAAAATGACACTTGGAACTCTAAGTTGACTTCTACAATTCTACCTTTAACTGTCGCAATAGATGGCCTAATTATCTCACATGTGTGAAGCATATTGGACCAAAGATAATATCAAAACTTCACTTTTACCTTCTCCTTATTTTTTACGTATTTAACTTCCTTTTTCATCCTCTTCTCCTCTTAGATCAAACTTCTCTAAAGCTGATTAGATGCTTTTCAAATGTGGTGGAAGTGTTCTTATATATATGCTTCTTTCTAGGTCCAATTGTCACCTTTAGGCTGACTTGTCTACTCATGAATGCCAACTTGATATTTTGATGATGACAAGGTCTTAGAGGGTCTATTTCACACTTTTGACATTACATAATTTTTCTTTACAAGATGTAACATTCCCAAAAGGCTCTTGCATACATGACAATGACTCAATTGACTTGTAGACTCAATGATAAGCCCTAGGAGAACTCAATGGTGCTTGACCTATAAATTTGTTTTCCTTGAGCATGAAACCCATGCCTCAAGAATGAAAATAATACTTTTATATTTATCTTTACATTAAATACATAAAATCATAATTACATCTGTCATTATGAAGACCGAACCTAGTTTCATGTTTCAACAATATGTTCTTGGGCATGGGATATAGAATCCATCCTCTCGATCAAGGAAGAGATCAATTCCTTCTCAGCATCAGTAAACTTTCATTCAGAGATGTGGAAGAATTAGTGTTGAGGGAAGTTAAAATGTGATTGACAGAGAAGAGTGATGAAGGTTGTTTTTTTGGTGGAATTGTTACTATATATGCCTCGATGTTACCCTATATATATGGAAGAGTCCATATACAGAAGATGGCTTTCATATATGCATAAATTTTTTATATGCACCTATATATGGAATCCATCGTCCATATATTGATTCTTCCATATCTATGTGGATGTATAGATGTTGTGCATATACAGAAGTTGTGAATAGACAGAAGCCATCTTCCATATATGCATGCTTCCATATATATGTGTGTGTATATAGAAGTTGCACATATAAAGAAGTTAACTTCTATATATACACACATATATATGGAAGTGTGCATATACAGAAGATGACTTCCGTATATTCACAACTTTTTTACATGTAGAACTTCTATATATACACATAGATATGGAAGCATGTATATACGAAATATGACTTCCATATATGTGTGCATATACATAATATGCATATATATAGAAGCCATATTTTGTATATGCACACAAATATTGAAGATTGTATATACAGAATATGGCTTCCATATATATGTGCATATATAGAAGTTTCTCATATATGAAAGCCATCTTTTGTATATGAATGCTTCCATATCTATTTACATATATAACAATTATGCATATATGGAGGTCATCTTCCATATATTCACACTTTCATTCATATGTGCATATATAGAAGCCAATCATATAAAGAAGTCATATTTTTTATATGTGAAAATGTTGTATATGAACACACATATACATTCATATAGAAGCTTTCATATACGAAAGATAGCTTTTGTATGTGCACAATTTCAATAAATGGCTTTTGTATATACACATCTTCAATAACATAAATATGGAAGTATGCGTATATGGAAGATGGCTTCTGTATATGTATGCCTCTTGTATATGCACATATATATATGGAAGTAATCTTCTGTATATGCACTCTTCCATATCTATGTGCATGTATAGAAGTTGTGCATATAGCGAAGTTGTGAATATACATAATTAATCTTCCGTAAATACATGCTTCCATATATATATATATATATATATATATATATATATGTCTTTTTCATAACTTGTGCATATACAAAAGCCAACTTATGTATATGCACAACTTTTATATATACATTCATATATATGGAAGCTTGCATACATAAAAGATGGCTTTTGTATATGCACAACTTCTATACATGCACATAGATATGGAAGCGTGCATATATAGAAGATGAATTCCATGTATATGTGCATATACAGAAGGCACACATAAACAAAAGCCATCTTTCATATATGAACTCTTCCACACACACACACACACACATATATATATGTGCATATACAAAGTATGCACATATATGGAAGTCATCTTATATATGCGCAACTTCTTTATGTACATAGATATGGAAATGTTCATATATAGATGAGGGTTTTTATATCTATATGCATATATGGTAACCGTATTTTGTATATTCATGTTTCCATGTCTATGTGCATATATAGAGGTTGTGCATATATGGAGACCATATTCCATATATGCACACTTCCATATATATGTACATACAAAGAAGCCACACATATAAAGAATCCATCTTCTGTATATGTATATATTTTGTATATGCATACACACAAACACTCATATATATATGGAAGCATGCATATATGGAAGATAACTTGAATAACTGGCTCAAAATTGATGTAGTGAAATGTAGAAGCTCCAAAAATTATATTTATAGAAAAATGAGATCTTATTTATAAATGAAATTAAGAATCAAACTAAAATTATTTCCTAATGCAATTAACCACAAAGTAGGTGACTGTTAATTTACAAGTTCCTTATCATAGAAGCAAACACAAATCACTATGTTTAGTATTAATATTTTACATTAAAAAATAGATGCATAACTAAAAAATACATTATTCTAATAATTTCTTGGCCAAGACTATTGAAAATGTCAACTGTAAATATACATCAATATTGCTCCTTCTCCACTATCATCAGTATTTCTTAGATAATTAGTGCCCGCAATATTATATTAATTAATGAATATAAAACCTTCGTTGACTTATAGTCACTTTATTTAATTTCTTATTTTAAAAGTATGAACTCATTTATTTTTATTCTTTAAGTATAAATAATAAAATATAAAAATCTTATTTTTTTATATATTTTAAAATAAAATTAAAAATAATTTTTTTATTATTAATTTTTTAGCATAAACTGAAATATACAACTAAATTAATTACAAATTTATAATATCAACATTATTTTAAAATTAATAACTTTTAATTCAATAAATTAATTCTTAACCATCCATATACATGATTTTATAACATTTCATTTTAACTTGTGCCAAAAAAATTATATTTATATCTAATATTTATATTTATATTATATTATAATTTTAATTTTTATGATGTAACAAAATAATATTATTTTCCCCAAAAAAAATAGCCATAATCTCACTCATAATAAAATGGTGAAGTTATATTTTACATATATGTAGAAAACTGTATCTATGAAATATCTTAACAACTATTTTACATTTTTACTTTCGAGATGAAAAAAATAAAAACAGAGCATTTATCATTCAAGATACATGTGTGCTCAAAGGGAAAAATATACATCCCCTATAATAGGCATATCAAAATATTTAAGCAGAACCTGTCCATGAGAGAAGGAAAAATATAGAAAAACTTATAGAAACAACAAAAACAAAACCTAACATCATCATATAGGGCCTAAAAATTCCCACTTATAGATAATGACACAACCCTAGTGCCCACTCCATGAACTTAGATCGAGAAAACAAAGTGATGGGACCATGACATAATCTCTACTTTTGACACGAAACACTGAATAAAAATATGGAAGATAGCAGCAAAACAAAAATCTTGATGAAAACCCTAAGGAACTGTACAAAGACAACATACAAGGTGGAGACGGTATCGAACAAATAACACTGATGACAAGAAGACCATTTGAAACTCCAAGGAGATCAAACATACAAAGCGAGGCAGTGACGTCAATACCTCAATGATTGAAGGGTTGAACATCTAGACAACAATAAAACACACCCATAAAAAAAAAATGCAACAACTGATCACAAGAAATTCAGAAGGTGGCAGTAACAACAAGATACACCATTCACAATTAGTAGTCCATAAAAAAATGCCAAGGCACAAAAGAGATGAGAGTGTCGAGGATAGATCAAAACACCATCAAAATCCTCACAATGATCTAAGCAGGAAGGTTGACGAGAGTCACATCAACAAGACAAAGGTGGTAGATGCTTCAACACATAAGCAACAAGTGGAAACACAACTACGGATTTGGAAATGACATCATAACGAATGAATTCGACAACCAAAAGAAAGGTTCAACAATGACAAGAATTTCCCCTGCTACCTTGATCAACATATTATTTTATATATTTAATGATAATATATTATTTTTAATTAATTACACATGGGAGAATTATTATAATTTAAATTGTTAATAAAAACTGTGAAAATAAATATTAGTATTGAATATTAATACTAACTGTGGAAATTTTAAATTTTACAATAAGAATATCAAATGTTTTACAACTTATTAAAGAGGAAATGTCATTACCAACAAATTCAACATTATATTGAAAACCTTAAAACCAACCTAGATTAATTGTAAATCTAGATTTATCAAGTGCTGAGAAGGTTCAAATATTTTTGCATCCTAAGATAATTTTATATCAAGAAATTTGATTCTTTTTAGGGCTTGGTAGATCTGGAGTTAATATAGATCAAGGCTGGTTTATTTCCCCCCTTTAAATAGGTTGTATTCCGCATCAATAACACAAGAAATACCATGGGTTTTTATAAACTTGGAGTTGAAAAACCACTGTAACTTGACCAAGTCAAATTTGCGTTAACTACCTAACAAAAGTTAATAAAAAAATTTATAACTAAATTTTTTTATTTTAATATAGGTTTATTTTTACTTTTATTTCAAATTTACCTTAACTACCCAACAAAAAATGATTAAAAAAATAATAAGGTAAAACCTTTATTTTTACATAACGTTAGTTTATTTTATTTTATTTTGACAAAATTAAAATA
This sequence comes from Pinus taeda, assembly GCA_000404065.3. Classification (NCBI taxonomy): domain Eukaryota; kingdom Viridiplantae; phylum Streptophyta; class Pinopsida; order Pinales; family Pinaceae; genus Pinus; species Pinus taeda. The sequence goes on from APFE030355952.1 coordinate 29,864, forward strand.
TTTACATGACAATACATTACAACATCTCTTGCATATTGGCCTCGGTGAAAATATAAATAAATGACTCAGTGTAACTTATAGACGAAATATATTTTTTCACAGGTTTACCCAAAATCCGACAATACAATTTCAAAATTTTGTTGTTTTTTAAAATACATTTTTGAATGCATTAATGGATTCAACAACCTCGAAAGCCCTGAGGCGCTCAAATTATGCATCTTAAACAATTTAAAATCAAGTTTTAATTTTTTTTTTTTCAAATTTTGATTAAAATTAACCAGGAAAAAAAATTATGAAAAAGACCATTTCGTCTATAAGTTAGACTATGCCTAAATAAATAACTACATTCACATATAATATTATAAAATTAAACTAATTAATTATATTATACTTAGATTTATCCAATATGAAAATATAATTTTTTTTAATCATCCCACCTTTTTTAATTCATTTTAAATATAAAAAATAAAAAAGAATATAGAATTAAATCATTAAAAGGAATACATTAATTTTTTTATTGCATGACATTGTTGGTTAAATTTGAAACTTCTATTTTAAAATTAATTTATTTTAATTTTATATGATAAAAGTAATAATACTTTATAATGAAAGTAAATCAATTAATACTATAATCATATCAGATTGTTGGGATAGATTTGAATTTTTATTGAAAATTAATTTATTTTAATTTTATATAATAAAAGTAATAAGACTTTATTAATGAAAAATAAATTAACTAATACTATAATCATATCACATTGTTGAATAGATTTGAATTTTTATTCAAATTTAATTTATTTTTATTTTATATTAATAAAATAATAATATTTTATAATGAAAATAAATTAATTAATATTATAATTATTATTTTTATATAAATATTAAATTGAAATATTTTGATATAAAAAACTATTAAATTTTTAACTTATTTTTTATTTTTATTTTTTAAAACACAAATCCCACTGAAGAAAAAGCTATTTGAAATCCCCGTACAAAAGCTATTTATTATCCAATAATATGAGTTTTTAAATTCAGTGTGATTTCATTAAAAAGGAAGATTATTTTCTAAAAAAATAAAAAATATTGTAATACTGTTGGTGGGGGAACAAAGCACACATTCGCCTAGTTGTATGAAAAGAATACGTATGTTTTCAAATAGTAACGTACATCAGGTATCCCCCACCATGGCCAACACAAATCCCTATTGAAGAAAAAGCTATTTGAAATCCCCGTACAAAAGCTATTTATTATCTCAATAATATAGTTTTAAAATTCAGTGTGATCTCATTAAAGAGGAAGATTCTTTTCTTAAAAAATAAAAATATTGTAATATGGTATGGTAGGTGGGCAACAAAGCACACATTCACCTAGTTGTAATAAATATGGGACTACCATTTATGAAAACTATACCTCTGTTTTCAAATAGTAACCTACATCAGGTGTCCCCCAACATGGCCACGACAATGACGCCCACTCCCAACACAAGAGCGACGAAGTTACAGAAGAGTGTCGCAAGGGTGTGAGCAACGTACAACTAGGTAGCCAAGATGGCTGAGTAGCGTTTCTGTCAAGAAATCCCTTTCCATTGTCGCAAGCCTCTTTCACCACAAATATTAACGGCCCCTCATTCAACGAAGCTGTGTTTTTCTATAATCCACATGGCTAGGTGCCACATATGTTTTAGGTAGGTGTTAGCTTGGTTACATTGGTAGAGATTTGCAGAAATAATGCTTTGTCGGAGTCGATTAGAAGAAGCTACTACCACTTTGATATGGGCCTTACACTATCACAAAAGTTGTGGGTGACAAAACTTTTAAATTAAGTATTCCCCATTTCTTGTTTTGCACTTCGTATTTAATGTCGACCACCTTCAACCATACTTTCCACCATTGTTGAACATATTAGATATTGTTGGGCAATTGGCACCTATAGAGCTCAACTTAGACTGCATTCAACAAACCACAAATTATCGAATTGTAGGTACACAAATCAAGAAGAATCACAAACAAAGAATCCGATTGTATCAAGTTGTCAAAGTTGGCCATCTCTTACACTAGGGCTAGTGGCTCAGGAGGGAACAAGCTTAGCAAAAATTTCCCCATCTCATAGAGACATTCAACGCAATGGGATCTAGGTGGATATTGGTGGCCACACGCCTATTCTACTTCGACCACAAACATGGTTTCTATCGGTTTCTTTGATTGTAGCATAATTTATTAATTTTAGCATTTTTTGTGGTCATGAAATTCCTAAGATGTTTTAAGGCCCTAAATGATTTTTTTTTTCAAACTGGCAAGCCGATTAATTGGAATAGGGAATTTCTAGTCCTCATATAGATATTTCTAACGAGGCATCATACGCGTCAAACAGAGAACATGTGCCAAAGTTACAACCGTGAGAGTTTTATGTATCAACTAACGAAGACAGAGCCCACAAATTTTTGGCTCTTTATCTCATTGGGTTATATTTTTTGATGTTTAAGGTTTTCCCTTGTTTCTCAATAATAAAAGGGCATTAAGGCCTTATTGAAGCATAGTCTAAAAGGCATGTAGTTGTCACCTCTTTTCATGGATAAGCAACCATCGTCCGAGCTAATTCATTTCTAGTCTGCATGTAAACAATTTTCAATATTTATTATTAATGAATTAAAATTTAATTTTTATTGTAATCTGTATTTTTATTTGAATCTATATATCATTTCGCTCCTCCATAAATTTTAAATTTTTATCACCTTGTAATTCACATAACCCACTACTTTTATAAAAAAAAACATGAAAGTAAGCCAAGGAAAAATAAAAATAAGAAAAAAAAAGAAACCAGTGATGATGAATGATTGTGATTCAATGATTGCAAGTGGATCTAGGCAGATTTTTTATTATCCAAATAGACATAAAACCCATTGGCTACAAATCGGTTGACAGAATAAGAGTAAAGTAAATGATGAGGTGGATAAGTCTAAAGGAATACTAATGGAAAAGAAATTCGCTTAAAAAAAATTGAATAGAGTATAAAGAAACATCTGCACTCATAACAAAGTGGAATACAATCACAATGGAAATGAATTTTGTTGCATAGTCTGGTTGAATACCTCACCAAACGGATGTTAAAAGTGCTTATATTAACGATGGTTTTTTTGTTTTTTTGTTTTCTAATGAATCAACGCATGGGTTTTTGAAGTTGATGGATAAAAGTACAAAGTTTGAAAATTATTCAGAGCTTTATACGGCTGAAATAAGACCCTTTGAGTATGGTATGCCAAATGAATGAAGCCAAATATAAACTTCAAAAATTGTTCAAAATCATAAGGCTGTAGAGCTCTCTTACCCCAATGGAGAAAAACTAAAACTTAGGAAATTTGAAATGGGATTTTGTTAATTAGTCTTAATTTGTCGAGTTTGCAAACATATGCTAAGATAAACGTTAAAATGGAGCGTAGGCTTCTACTTACATGTTGGACCATTAAAAGGAAGCATAGGCTTCTACCCACTTGGACCTAGGACCTAAACTCCAAGAATAAGATAATTTTAATTTTAACTTTTCTTGAAAGGCAAAGAATAACCCTTGCTCTTTCCACCCATTTTGATATCTTATTAAAATGGAAAACAATCCACCTTATACATGATTTTGAAACATTCTTAAATGGTTATTTTTTTTTACAATTTAGTTTCCTATTACTTAATGTTTCCAAAAAAACAATAAGAAAATTATCTAACACATATATTCTTTCATTTTACTTTTAAGTTTCTCAAAATATAGCAACAAAAGAGGAAAAATATGGGTAGTTGTTAAGGGGTTAGAGTTTGACTAGTATTGTATGCCTTTATATCTTTGATCTTTAATGTTACATTAAATTTACTTTGTGTAAGGCAAATAAGGTCCTGTCACTTAAAAATAGTTTTAGATCTTATTTTAGAATTGAAAATGAATTTCAAGTTAGATAATGTTTTCAAGAAATACTAGTCTCTTTTGTATTCATAGTTATTCAATGACATTTGTAGTTTTTTAATGGTTCACCCGCCTATTGAATGACGCCTTAGTTATCGTTATTGAATGAGGAAGTTTTTTGTGACTCACTCTCAATATTAAAATCTAGGCTCAATATGAGAGATGTTGTAGGGTCCAATAAATGAAGCACAAGTTTTGTAATCAGTGTCAATATTAAAATGTAGGCTCAATAAGAGAGATGTTGTAGCATCCAACAAATGATGCATTACATAAAAAAAATAATAAAAATAAATCCATCTAATTCAATTTGTTTTTATTGATAAAATTGCAAATAATTTTTTCTAAAGATATCATAATATGCGTATCACATTAACATAAATTTAACTAATAACCATGAAATTGGAGAAAATATAATTAATAAGCTTATAAAATTTAATATATTAATTAATAATGTGTAATTAATAAATGAAGCTATTTCTAAGTATAAACTGTAAATATATATCAATTAATATAAATAGTAGTTATAATATACCCAAATTCAATTTAAATCAATAATAACCACTATATTAATTTATATTTAATTTAACTAATAAGCCATATTAAGAATTAAATACTAAAAAATTCAAAAAAACTCTGCATATATATATATTATTTATATATATATTAATAAAATGAAGTTTAGCTTAGCCATCAGGTAGAATGGTTGTTATTCTCCCCACCACGGTTCTAGTGTAGTAAGTTGATAGATTGATGCTCTAGAATAACATAACTATTTTGTTCTCTTTTACTCTATAATGAGGGGTGGCCTAGTAAGGGTATCCTATTTGTTTCCCTTAGGATGAAAGGTAACCTCTCTGTTTCCTTTGGGCCAAGACGGAGGTTGACGCTTTGCAATAGCATAACTATGTTGTGATCTTTTTCTCGATAATGAGGGGTGGCGTAGTAAGGATAACCTCTATATTTCCTTTAAGTTGATAGGTAACCTCTATGTTGTGTTTAGGTTGAGAAAGAGAAAAACCTTGCCTGAAGAGGAGGCCACTTTTCACCCAATGCCTGAAATTATACCTTGGGAAAATATATTAATAATCAAATACATATCACAT
>APFE030355954.1:0-11011 GCA_000404065.3 Pinus taeda
CTCTCTCTCTCTCTCCCCCTCTCCCTCCCTCTTACTCTCTCTCTTCCGCCCTGTCCCTCCCTCCCTCTCTCTCTCTCTTTCTCTCCTTCTTATATTTAAGTAAACGAATACATTTATTACATATATTTTAAATAAATAAAACAATTATATTCATGAATAAATTTGTTTTACATTTTACCATTGAAAAAAAATAAGAAAAAATATGTAACTAAATAATGGATATCATTTTACATTATAAACAACCATGTATAAAACAAAAATTTCAATTTGAAAAAATATTCATTTCATATTATATAATTTCAAATCATTCAACAATTGCATGAGCATGAATCTAAACGATATAAATATAATAAATCACTAAAAAAAATGTGTTCGCATTTCTTAGTTACATTGGTCAATGTTAGCTAAATCAATGGTGGTTAATAGGAAAATAGAATCATATAAGCTTGTTTTAGGAGGAACTAATAATTATAGATGTGAAGTGGATAAATTAATTGATTACTTGTGAAGTGGATAAATTAATTGTTGGGTTAGGCATACGTACTTGCATAAATTTTGGTGAGTACTAACCACTAGTAAGTTGCACATTTACAATTTTACTGCTACATATATGTTGAGGAAAACATAAATAATGGTGAGAAGTAACTTCTAGTAAATAAATTTATTTATATATTATTATTATCTATTTTTTATGCAAAAGATTAAAATTATATATTAAAAATTGCAAAGGAAAAATAAAAAATAAACTAAACACAAAATAGAGAATCATTCATTGTAACAAGAAAAGTGTGAAAATGTACCATGATAACTTGACTGCATGTCCACACTTAAACCCAAAAGTATAAATAGACCCAAAAAAAAATTAGTTTAAAGATGAAGACAATGATGAGTGAAGAGGTGAGAAAATTAATTCTTACCATAGGATTATATAAAATTAATGCTTGCCTAAGGTTATATAAAATTAATACTTTCCCTAAGGTTAGTGTAATGAGATGGGAATAATACAGGTAGAATTGTATTGGACAAAACTAAAGTTGAGAATCATTGAATGAGAAACATATAGAAGTCGCTAGACTGCTGGGAGAATTAGGTATTTTGTTCTATGTTTTTAAATCATGTTTTTTTTTTCTCATTTAACTATACAAGTTTCATTCTAAGTTTTTTTTTTTCATTTTTTTTCTCTTATTAAATTGAAAATGGTTTTATAATTGATGTTATTATGATGGCATTTAAACTTGATAAAAAAAAAAAATCAAAGATAAAAATAAATAAATTTCTCTTCTCATCGCATTTACAAATAAATTTAAATCGTAAATAGAAAAAGAACAACGGTGAATGGAAAGCAAGCTTTGTTGGCTGGGAGACAATTGACATGCATAGATTAATGAAGATAAATTGGGTTTATCCACTTTTCAAAGATAGATACACAACATATAGTTTTCTTAAAACATGATATCGCACAAATTGTAGAGAACAATGACTACAATTATATAAAGTTACTTTGTTGGCTATAGCAAAGAAAATGAAAATGATGATGCGAGAGAGATTTAAAATTGAAGAGATATGAATTAAAACTATCCAGTGGAATTTTCGTGAGCTTGCTGACCAATTACATATAAGATAAGTGCTAGAAGAAGTCCAATAAGTTAAAATATATCTATATTGCCATTTTTAAGCTTCAAGTAAATGATACATGTAATGTACGCTCTACTTGGAAAATAACTTAATATATCCACCCTGAATGATTCAATATTAGAACTATAAGCAAAACAAATATTGAAGTTGTAGCATTAAAAATAGCGGAGCCATAGCAATAACAAAAACAAAAAATTACAGAGCCACTTGTTATAATTATTTACAACAGAATTTGGGAAGTGCCAAAGAATAGCTATGAGAGTTTTGAAAATGAGAGACATCATAATGATGGCACATAGAGAAAGTGTATCACACACAAATGTGTAAATAGATAAAGATAGGGAGTAGTGGTCATGGTTCCAGAAGATGTGACTGTTTTATTTTGAGATATAGATTTTCTCAAATAATCTTAAGATGGTATAAACTTGCCTCCATTATATTATTAAAATAAATAATTAAAAAAGGATGAGGGTAACTTAACTTGTTCTTTTTATACCAATTTTATAACAAAAAGATTGTATAAACTTGCTTCCATTATATTATTAAAAGAAATAATTAAAAGAGAATCCGGGAAACTTAAAATTTCCCTTTTATACCAGAAAGATTGTATAAACTTTCCTCCATTATATTATTAAAAGAAATAATTAAAAGAAGATCAGGAAAACTTAACTCTCTTTTTATACTGAAAAGAGAGAATATAGAAAAGCTTTCTTGTTTTACTGATTGTCAAAACAGGAAGTTAAAGAAAGTAAAGTAACTGCACAGAGCTGGATGGACACCTTTTGCATTGTAGAACACTTCAAGCGGAGGAGTGATAAAGCTGTAGGATTCTGAGTGAGCAGAAGAATTCGAAGGGTTTAATAGAATTGAGGACCAAGAATCCAGAAGAAAGATCTAAAAACTTTATAAATAAGTAATTAATGGAATTAGGGATCAAGAATAGAGCAAGAAGATTGAAAGGAAACTAAAAATTAAAAGGAATTGTTGACTCAGGAGAGAGCAAAAAGATCAACAGACATAGTAGATTTATGAAATTAAAGAAATCAGGGACCAATAGAAGAGCATTAAGACTTAAAAACATTAGGCCAGGCACTGAAGGAGGAGACTAGAAGCTACTGTATATGTTTGCACCTTCAGAGATAAACTCTAAAAGTTTCATAAATCACTGAAATGTTTAGCTCCATGTCCACATAGAGAGTGAGAGAAGGGGCTTGATTCTTTAGTTTCTTTAGGTATAAGAGAAATTTGGGATTGGATGTTGTCGCAGATAATGATTTAAGCTGGGTTTGTATTAATTAAAAACGGCTGAGGGGAAATCACCTGAAAACAGGGGAGGAAAATCAGGTCAATTGTAGGAATGTTAGATGAGGAAGGATAAGAAAATTGCAAATTCTGCTCCACCAAAACCATATGAATATGAAGAAAAATAAATACAAAAAACATACCAGTCATGGCAGCGATGTTAAGGCTCTCTTGTTCCCACCGCTCCACTGTAAATACCTCCAAAGATAACATCAAACAACAATGTCTCTCATTCGTCCATGCATCCATTCTTGTTGATCTTTTATTAAAAGATACCCAGTATGGACATATAGACAGAACAGAAAGACACAGGTAGATGAAATTCCTTACAATAAAACAACACGGCTCTTGATCCATATCCAGCTAATCAAATTCAAGATTCAAAAGCAGAGAAAATATAGATCGAAACAGAGGCGCCCAACGCAGAGTCACAACCACAAATATTGGCATACACAGGAGAAAACAGATATAATAGAAGTTTAAAGGCACCCATATATCTTTAAAAAAAAAAAAAAACACTTGATCGGAAAAAGGGTTCCATCTAAGGGTTTCACCACCTGGAGTGGTTGTTCATCCTATGAGTGAACTGTAACCCCTATAGGAGGTCTATTTTTTGGTTCCACTTTCTTAATTAGATCTAGGAGGACGGTTCATATTATAGTAATTCTCATCTCATGTTTACCCTGCTAGACCAGTGAAACTAGGTAAATGTGGGGGGGTGATTAGATTCACATGTTGGATTATTTAGGTGTTGTAATTCTTGATATCTTGGAAATATCTCTTATTATTTCTTGAATATTTATCTAAATAATTGAAGTTCGTATGGAGTAGAAAGGGTACCAATATTTACAAACTTGGGACCCTTTTTAGTACCTAGGTCTATTTTCTCATGCATCATTGGCGATTTTTGTGTCTTGGTCTTTGCAGGGCCTTTGAAATGTCCTACAGATCATATAGTGTTCCCAACAACATAAGAACTCAGGCATATAAGGTACATACTAATCGATGAAATGAGCTTCTCAGCCATATTGATCAACGTCTTTGAGAGGCATTTCCATAGCAAAGAAACACTCCTTTCGGTGGATGTTCCATTATATTGGTTGGTGATCTCAGTTAGCTACCACCCGTCAAAGACATACCCCTATATGCAGGGACAAGCCACGGAAGCGCACTATGGAACACTTTCAACACAGTCACCACATTAGACACAATATTTCGTCAACAAGGCGATAACATCGCACAGGTTACTTTCAGGAATATTCTCTAGAACATTAGAGATGCAAATCCAACAATCGACAACTACAACGTACTCATGTCGCGCACATATTCCTTTTTATCAGAAGATGAAATATGTTCATTCCATGATTCCATGCATCTATTTCCAACAAATTCTCAAAAAATGGTCCATAATAAGCAAATGATGAAATCTCTAAACACTCCAATCGCAAGATCCATTGCTGAAGATGACAACACATATTCCAACATTTCCTCAAAAGATGAGCAACTTGAGCGAATTGTATTACTATGCAATGGCGAAAAATTTATGTTAACTTCCAACCTTTGGGTTTCAGCTAGACTTGTTAATGGTTCCCCAAACTCGGTTCATTAATGCTCCCTTGGCAGTAGATTTTCCCAAATCTAGCCCATAAATCCTGCCCTAAATGCTTGTTTCTCGCTCCATTTGATCTCAAACCAAGCATCACATCGTGAATAGTAACTATAACGGTCACTTTCCATCCAACTCGAACAGCCACCCTTACACTGTCACGGACCTTGTGAGACATCTCTCTAGCGTGCATTCCCGTCATCGCACAGGGTAGGGTAGTGTATAGTCTCGCGCCTCCATTCAACTGTTAGGAGTGCTAAGACTATGCTTCCCTCAGCTAGTCAGGTGGTTGGGCCACCTGTATACGTCTTCAATCAACAATCAATCACTTTTTCAGGGAAAAGTCTACCTTTTAACTTTACTATATGCATCGTGCACTTTACCATCTGCATTGCACCACCATCGATGATCCCTCTAGTAATATACGGTCCAATCCATGGCATCAAGCTGATCAATTCTCGGCGGTAGTCCCCAAATTTTTCAACGTAATCATGTGCATCTTGTTTTATCACCACAATTTTGTTATCAATAAAGTCCTCCTTTATTCCTTCTTCAAGCTTCTTGACTTCTTCTTCCATCATGGCACTGTTTTCCCTTAACCGAACTTTTTCCTTCATGACTTCTTGGAGCCTAAGATCACCCTGTCGGATCTCTTCATCAGGTCCCAAGCATTCTTCTTCGTTCAGCTACACAATCCCTTCTTCTAAGGCTCCGTGATCCATCATATCCATGGGCGCTGCTATGCATGGACTAGGCATAATATACTCCATTGGTATTACAACGTTTGCTCCATAAGCTAGCCTAGAACGCATCTTTCCCATCAGTTTCTTGCACGTTGTCCTATAAGCCCACAAAACTGTTGGTACACGCAAGTCCCAATCTCTTTGTTGCGCATTATATACCTTGTTTAGTGCTTTGCACACTTCATTAAATTCTTCTGCGTGAGTAACCTTCTGCACACTCATTATTTCCACACTCTGTCATTCCATCTTGAGGGACTATTCGCACAATTTCCCCCCCACCACATGCTTATTGACAGTGTTACCCAACGCGAAGTCCATGTGCATCCGTGCAGGTTATTTACCATATGCCTGTACCCACCTGGACAGATGCGCGCACAGACCATCCTGTCCATTGTATTTATCTATTAGTCACATCTTAAGCTTCCAAAAATGCATGCACATCATTCTCCTACATTCGCATCAGTCCTCAAAGCTTCCTTGGTGTGGTACCCACCACCTCACGAGCGTAGCGTGCAATATCCACTTCAAAGCCTAGAAGCGTTTCTTTTCCAACACCTCCCTTTCAAATCTATCCTATAAAGAATCTACCTCACCTAATCCATCATAAGTAGGGATATCTCTCACTTCTATCGATACACAATGCAGTGATCTTGTCATCATATTGCAGTTCAGCATGATCTCATAAAATCCCAATCAAGTCTTTCACTTGATCTCGTAAATGAACCTTCATTCCATCCACCTAATAGCCACAAGTAGCCTACTTAGGTGAATGCAATGAAGCTTAGGGGGAATGCACCTGGTGGTAAAGTTAAGTTTCCTTGTAGGTTAGGTGAATGGGTAACTTTTCCATCTAGAGAAGACCACACCTTGTGGTAAAGTTAAGTTTCCCTATAGGTTATGTGAAGGGAATCATCCCATTCAACTTTGTCCTACGCAATTGTGGGGAACTGGTTGTCCTTAGGAAACTCCCAAGCTACCAGCAGTATGGATAGTAGAAGCCATGCATAGTGGAAGGTCTTCCACTATTCATGTGCCTCGCAAAAATTCTCCAGGAACTCCTTGCACAAGTACTTTGACCAGTTAAAATGGACGCCCTCTACACACTACGCGGCAAGTGCTATCACTAGCATGGGCAACTCATCCGCGTGAAACTTCTACATAAATTTAACAACCAATATCTGGGTCTCAACTTTTACTACCTTGTTGTTGATACTAGTGATTGCATACCCTCTCTTCTTCTTCTCTAGCTTGAATTTTGCCTTCATGGCCTTCGTGATGTCCAAGTCGGTGCTCTTACCCTCCGAAATATCCACTGGGTCCTCCCCCTTGCAAGGGAGTTAGGTAATTCTATAAATCAGGTGGTCCATGATGGGGATGGGCTCCTCCAGCTACAAGCATCCATCATGCACGAGGCAGAGTAGCTGCCTGATGACAAAGATTGTTATTGGGGAGTGATGTTAATGCGTCACCTAGAGTAGGTTCAACAACCTTGCTTTCTCTACCCTACGCAACTACTTATGTGGCTCCAACTCTATAACTCCCACTGTAGTGTAGTTCTTCGGCTTCATGAGCTACGTGGTTTCCAAGTGTGGGAACTTTTCATGGTCCGCGAGATCCTAGTCTTCAAACTTTAGACTTAGCACCCATCTCAAGTGCACTCCTTCAAGAATGATATCATCAGGTAGCAGTGGAGTCTGCAGAGAGCTCTTGCTCTCATCTAGGTCATTGGGCATCTTTGCCTTTCCCTTCCATGGAGGAACATACGAGAGCAATCTAGTTGGAGGGTCCGTACCCTTGGTTTCTTCCTCCATTTCTCCATCCTCCTCCTCTTCCACCAGGATTTCCTCAAGTTCTTCCTCCTCATCGGTTTCCACATTAATCACTTTTCCATTTTCTTCCATGGTCAGTTTAGTTCTCAGCAGGTTTTGAGGGGACATGCGCACCAGAATCATAAGCTGCTTATCCTTCTTGGGCCTTGGCGTGCGCAAAAATTTAGGGATTTTCGTGACTATCCCGATGCTTTCAGGGGAATCTCCAAATGTTATGGCCTGTACGGTCACTTTAGCGGTCATTTTGTTGATATCCATGGCTTCCTCTAGTGTGGTCATACTGTTGCTCCACAAATCATTCAATAGCTTAGATAAGTGTTGAAACAATGCCATTGACTTCAACAAAGCAAACGGATCTAGGTTCATAGAACTCTTGGTGCGCAATATCTCATTTCTCAAATGTCCAAGTGTTGTTTACTAGGCAGCCCTTTGCAATTTATAATGCCTTTTGAATTTGAATTCGACCATTTCCTCAAATTTGGTTCATTAATGCTCCCTTGGCGATAGATTTTCCCAAATATAGCCCATAAAGCCTACCCTAAATGCCTGTTTCCTACTCCATTTGATCTCAAACCAAGCATCACATTGTGAATAGTAACTATAACGGTCACTTTCTAGCCAACTCGCGTAGACACCCTTGCGCTATCATGGACCTTGTGACACGTCGCTCTTGCGTGCATTCCTGTCATCACGCAACTCTCGGGCGGGGTAGTTCATAGTCCCGCGCCTCCTTTCAATTGTCAGGAGCACTAAGACTGTGCTTCCCTTAGCTAGTCAAGTGGTCGGGCCACCTGTATACGGCTTCAATCGACTATCAATCACTTTTTCTGGGAAAAGTCTGCCTTTTAACTTTACTATCTGCATCGTGCACTTCACCATCTGCATTGCACCACCATTGATGATCCCTCTAGTAATATACGGTCCAATCCACTGCATCAAGCTGATCAACTCTCGACAGTAGTCCCCAAATTTGTCAATGTAATCGTGCACATCCTATTTTATCACAACACTTTTCTTATCAAGAAAGTCCTTCTTTATTCCTTCTTCAAGCTTCTTGACTTCTTCTTCCATCATGGCACTTTTTTCCCTTAATAGAACTCTTTCCTTCATGAGTTCTTGGAGCCTAAGATCACCCTGTTGGATCTATTCATCAGGTCCCAAGCATTCTTCTTCATCCAGTTGCGTGATCCCTTCTTCCAAGGCTTCGCGATTCGTCATATCCACGGGCGCTGCTATGCACAGACTAGGCATAATATACTCCATTAGTATTACAACGTTTGCTCCATAAGCTAGCCTAGAAGGTGTCTTTCCCATCAACTTCTTGCACATTGTCCTATAAGCCCAAAAAACTATTGGTACATGCAGGTCCCCATCACTTTGTTGCGCATTATATACCTTGTTTACTACTTTGCACATTTTTTTAAATACTTCTGCATGAGTAACCTTCTGCACACTCATTCTTTCCACACTCTATCATTCCAACTTGATGGACCGTTTGCACAATTTCCCCCCCATCATATGCTTATTGACAATGTTCCCCAATGCGAAGTCCATGTGCATCCACGTAGGTTATTTACCATATGCCTGTACCCACCTAGACAGATGCATGCGCGGACCATCACATCCATTTTATTTATCTATTAGTCGCATATTAAGCTTCCAAAAATGCATGCGCATCATTCTCCTACATTTGCATCAGTCCTCAATGCTTCCTTGGTGCGTACCCCACCACCTCGTAGGCATAGCATGCAGTACCCACTTCAAAGCCTAGAAACATTTCTTTTCTAGCACCTCCCTTTCAAAACTATCCTAGCAAGAATCTACCTCACCTAATCCATCATAAGTAAGGAGATCTCTCACTTCTGTCGATACACAGCGCAGTGATCTTGTCATCATATTACAGTTTAGCATGGTTACCTCATGCAACAAGTTCTACCATTGCTCTATCTCCTCATCCCAATCCGATGTACATGAGCTTTCATGCTCCAATGAGATCCGTCCATCCACGGTGGGGTTTACCCAATCTTGATCTTGCATGGTTATTTTGTAGATGCCGTCCAAATCATCGTCACTTTCATAATCGCGCACTGGCTCTGTATAGCGTGATACCACAACAGGGTCCAAAGGTATAACTACGCTTCGAGAATTCTTCTCAAAAATCATCTTGCGCTTCTTCAGATTAATCACCCCATTCATGTCAGTAGTCCAATCGATTCCTAAGAGCACGGGGTAGGGATTTTTGTCATCAAAAATCTCAATTACTTCGAATTCTTCTAGTGTGCTCACTCCTCTAATATCCATGGTGATTCCCTACAATCTCCCCATAGGTATTACCTTTTGCTAGTTCGCCATTCGCAACTGGATAGGAGACCATTGCATCATAGCCCTTCCCATGCACTCCCATGTCTGCTTCAGCAGAATGTTCGCATCTGATCCTAAATCCAAAATTACCTGGTCCATCTCATATTTCCAATCTATGCAGTTAACCTCATTTCTCTTCCCATCCTTGTCGCATGCTTTCCTATCTTCCTGACTACGTGTAGTTTTCTTGGCGCAGTCCCATCGTGCATTCCTATCATCATGCAGCCCCTGGGTAGGGTAGTTTATAGTCTCGCGCCTCCTTTCAACTACCAGGAGCACTAAGACTATTCTTCCCATGGCTAGTCAAGTGGCTGGGCCACCTGTATACGGCTCTAATCGACCATCAATCACTTTTTCTGGAAAAATTCCACCTTTTAACTTTACCATCTGCATCATGCACTTTACCATCTGCATTGCACCACCATCGATAATCCCTCTAGTAATATACGCTCCAATCCAAGGCATCAAGCTGATCAAATCTCATTGATAGTCCCCAAATTTGTCAATGTAATCATGCGCATCCTATTTTATCACCACAGTGTTCTTATCAAGAAAGTCCTTCTTTATTCCTTCTTCAAGCTTCTTGACTTCTTCTTTTGTCATGACGCTTTTCACCCTTAATTGAACTCTTTCCTTCATGAGTTCTTAGAGCCTAGGATAGGCTAGGCTAGGCTAGGCTAGGCTAGGATAGGCTAGGATAGGCTAGGATAGGCTAGGCTAGGATAGGCTAGGCTAAAGTAGGTTAGGCTAGGATAGGCTAGGCTAGAGTAGTTTAGGCTAGGCTAGAGTAGGTTAGGGTAGGTTAGGCTACGCTAGATTATGCTAGACTAGGTTGGGCTAGGCTAGGATAGGTTAGGCTAGGATAGGCTAGGCTAGAGTAGGTTAGGCTAGGATAGGCTAGGCCAGAGTATGTTAGGCTATGATAGGATATGCTAGAGTAGGTTAGGCTAGGTTAGGCTACGCTATAGTAGGTTAGGCTATGCTAGAGTAGGTTAGGCTAGGTTGGACTAGGCTAGAGTAGGTTAGGCTAAGATAGGCTAGAGTAGAGTAGGTTAGGCTAGGATAGGCTAGGCTAGAGTAGGCTAGGCTAGGATAGATTAGGCTAGAGTTGGTTAGGCTAGATTAGGCTAGGCCAGAATAGGTTAGGCTAGGTTGGACTAGGCTAGGATAGGCTAGGTTAGAGTAGGATAGGTTAGGATAGGCTAGGCTAGAGTAGGTTAGGCTAGGATAGGCTAGTCTAGGATAGGCTAGGCTAGGGCAGGATAGGCTAGGTTAAAGTAGGTTAGGCTAAGATAGGATAGGTTGGACTAGGCTAGGATAGGCTAGGCTAGAGTAGGATAGGCTAGGCTAGAGTAGGTTAGGTTAGGATAGGCTAGGCTAGAGTAGGTTAAGCTAGGATAGGATAGGCTAGGTTGGACTAGGCTAGAGCATGTTAGGCTAGGATAAGCTAGAGTAGAGTAGGTTAGGCTAGGATAGGCTAGGCTAGAGTAGGTTAGGCTAGGATAGGCTAGGCTAGAGTAGGTTAGGCTAGGTTA
>APFE030355956.1:713-16346 GCA_000404065.3 Pinus taeda
GTTGTGAGTGGTATGCTTCCTGGTTGCCATATTTTGCTTTCCATTTTTCTTGCTAACCTGAATTCCTTCTCTAATGAATCAGGTTCCCAAAGGTGAACATCATGTTGGATATTATCCTTTAAAGACCCTATGAACACATCATCCTATGCTCCTCTGGAATATCTTTTACCCTTATGTTCAATTTTTGGAACTCCTCAATGTGCTCCATTATTGAAACCCTTTTGTTTGAGACTTATCAATTGACAAAAAAAAGTGTTGCTTTTTGTATCCTCATAATGTGCTATCAATTCTTTTGTAAAAATTGCCCAAGTGATAAATTGTTTACGAGAGAAAAACCATTGATACCATACAAACTTATTTGGTTCCAAATATAAAGTTGCAATACGTAACTTTTGTGTGTTTTTCACATTATTGAGATCGAAAAATTACTCCATCTGTAATATCCATGTTGCGGGGTCCTTGCCATCAAACTATCTCATATCGATTTTTGGAATATGGTGGGTCTTCGATCAAACATTAGAGTCTATGGAATCATGATTAACATTTCTTTTGTTGTCATCATGAGTTTCCTTTACTACCCTTTCACCATTAGTGACCATTTCCTGTAGCAACTTATTCATATTTATCTTCAATTCGTCCATGTCTGTCTACAAATATATCTTCAAATCATCCATCTTAGCTTCTACTCCTTTCTTTAAACCATCCATCTTAGCTTCTACATCTTTCTTTAAACCATCCATCTTAGATTCTGTTCCTTTTTGTGCAAGTGAGAATTATTGCACTTGGTCTCGTAATTTTGATATATCATGTTGCATTTCTTCCTCTTCTTCATGGGTCATGCTAGAGCTTTCAGGTTGCCTACTAGGTTTTTACATTTTCTTTCTTCGGGGAATCAATTACCAATAATAATGCTTTACTATTCCCTTTGAATTCCTTCAAACTAATTTTTCAAACCAATCTTATGCAAAAATTTTAAAAAAACTACACAGCGTTTTTCACTTTGTAGGAGCCTGATATTGAATCTGACATATCTTTGTAATTTCAGATCATCCAATTTTGAAATTGTGACCTATGGTAGCCCTCTGTGTTCTCTTTCCAATGACACCAGTCTAATCCAAATTGGATTCTCCAAGGAAGAGTTATGCGAAATCTCCCACAGTGACCTGATTATAGACTAGTTCAGTAGAGCGAACTTGTATGATGTGACACAAGTCACTGTTTCGACCTTTAGCTCTGAAAAATATATATAAGAAACTATAGTTTGTCTTCTTTCTCCACCTTCTTATGCAATTTCAATCCAATGCTCAATGAAAAATCTATGATGATTTTCCCCAGGTCACCTGTTTGGAATGTATTTCAGGAGTCCGCAAAAATCCCAACTTCCTTAGATCATATCTCCGCAATGAGCTCACCGTCCTAAATATTATTGGCTAAGTCTCTTGTAGGTGTCCCAGGGAGGACCTAAAACAAGGCCATGAAGACCATTCTTGGAAACTACATCCAGAAATGAGACCAAAGAACTTGAACAACAAGGGGAAACAAAAGACTGATACAACAAATCAACAAGATTTAGAATCTAATGTAGGTGATGAGACCAAAATCACAGTCATTAGAATGAAATTTAAATCTTCTATTGCAAGTGAAATTTATTTTAGTAAGCCTGTTGAGTCTCAAAATGATAAATAAATAACTGATCTTTTCCATATTAGAATCATTCCAAAACATACCAAAGTTGATACCTTGTTTGATAGTGGATCTGAAGTTAACCTTATTTCTGAAGCTATTGTCAAGAAACCAAACTTATAAACTATACCTCATCCTAAACCTTACCCTTTGGGTTGGGTATGTGACAATGCCAAATTGCAAGTGACAAGAAAATGTTAACTTAAATTTTCCATCACTGCAAACTTTATTGATGAGGTAGAGCTTGATGTTGTACCATTATACATATGTGGAATTGTTTTAGGGAGTCCATACTTGTATGACCAAAAATCCATATTCTATCATCATGAGAACAAATATCATCTTTTTAAATATGGAATTGAGTATATCATTAGAGCACATCGCAATAAGATGAACTTGTCTCTTGTAAGTGTTGGTCAAATGAAATGGCTTGTAAATGCTAGTAAGAATTTTGTATAATTGATGCTCAAATCCAAAGATACTGTTGAATCTTAAGCTTTCCAAGGATTTGATGCAAAACTCAAGTATGATTTGGCTAAAATTGTTAACACATATGATAAGATGTTTTAGGAACTTGAAGGGTTTCCTCTTATAAGAGGAATCCAACATGAGATTTAGTTGAAGTAGGATGCACCTTCTCTAAACATTGGCATGTACAAAATATTAGTTTTGGAGAATGCATAAATCAAGAATAAAATTCAAGGACTGCTTGAAAAAGGGATCATTATACCAATTACATATCCTTATGTGTCTCCTATTGTCTTGGTTCCAAAAAAGGATGGTACATGGCGCATGTGTGTGGATTTTAGAGCTTTGAACAAAATCACGTTAAAGAATCGCTATCCTCTTCCTCATATTTATGATTTTCTAGACCAATTAAAGGGGTTTCCTATTTCACTAAGCTATTTCTGAGAAGCGGTTATCATTAGATTAGGATTATTGAAGGTGATATTTGGAAGACTGTTTTCAAGAAAAGGCAAAGTTTGTTTGAATGGTTAGTTATGCCATTTGGGCGTTGTAATTCACATAGCACATTCATGAGAGTTATGAATGATGTGTTCAGACCATTACTTGATGATTTTGTCATAGTCTACTTAGATGATATTTTGATTTTTATTAAGACTCGTGAAGAGCACGTTAAGAAAGTTTTAAATGTCTTAAGGAAAGAGAAATTACATTTGAATATATCTAAGTGTGAATTTGGGAAAACCCCTCTAGTTTATTTGGGTCATATTGTTGGAGGGGGTGAATTGATGATTTATCCCCCAAAAGTTGAGGTCATTGTGAATTGGCCTAAACCTAATATTGTGACAGAGGTTAGGAGTTTTTTGGGAGCAACCCAATATTGGAGAAAGTTTATTGTTAATTTCTCATCTAGTGCAGCTCCATTACATGCTTTGATAAGTGTGAAACATGTCTTTTAGTGGAGAGGAAAGTAGTAGAATGCCATCGATACATTGAAAGAGAAAATCAACACAACACCAGTTCTTGTACTTATGTATCTTAAGCAGCGATCTGAGATTCAAACTGATGCAAGTGATTATGCCATGGGAGGAGTTTTGATGCAACATGGTAAGCATATTTGTTATATTTCTGAAACATTTATTGATGCAGTAATTAACTATCCAACTTATGATAAAAGGTTGTATGCTTTGGTACAAAGAGTGAAGAAATGGAAGCATTACTTGATGGGTAAAGAAATGATTATTCATAATGACCATCAAGCTTTGAAATATTTACAATCGCAAACCAAGCTACAACAAGCTCGACATTCTAGGTGGATGGGATTTATACAACAATTCCATTTGGTAATCAGGTACAAGAAAGGTATATACAACAAAGTTATTGATATGTTTTCAAGGCCTATTGTTAATGCATCTATCTTTATTAAGAATAACTCAATCATGCATGAAAGTTATATTGAACAATATGCTCAAGATGACGACTTTAAAAATGTTTATGCAACTTTGATTCAAGGCCATCTCGTTGAAGAGTTGGATTATCATGTTCATAACAAGTTGTTGTATGATCTTTTCAAGTTGTGTATTCCATAGGGTGAATGAGTCAACATCATAAGCGAAGCTCATACTTCTCTTATTGTTGGCCACTTTTATGTGAGAAAAGCAGTTTCACAATTATAGAGGTATTGTTATTAGCCTCGTAATCCTAGTAATAGAAAGTTGGGTTTGTATACTCTACTTATTATTCCTTCTCATCCTTGGGAAAGTATTTCTATGGATTTTGTAGGAGGACTACTAATGTCAAAGAAAGGTCATGATTATCTTTATGTTGTTGTGGATCGACTCAACAAAATGTGTGTGGTTATTCCATGTGAGAAATAGGTTGCAGTTGAATAAACCACAAATATATTCTTCCAAAATGTATGGGTACACTTTGGGTTGCCTAATTCTATTATTTATGATCAAGATTCTCGATTTGTTAGGAAATTTTAGTCAAGTTTATGGGAACTCATCGACACCAAGTTGAAGAAGAGCATAACATTTTTTCCACAAACTGATGGCCAGACACAAGTGGTGAATAAAACAATAGTACATCTACTCTATGGATATTGTAGCAAGCATCCTAAGCTTTGGGATGAACACTTACATTACTTCTAGCATGCCTACAACATAGCCTAACATTCATGAACTCGAACATCTCCATTAGAAGAATGTTTGGGATATTTACCAAAATCTCCCTTAGATTTTATCTTTGGTAAAGATGTTGTGGTGGATGGAAACAATGATATAGATAAGGGTAAGTGCTTCATTTAATAGATTTAGTTGGTGCATTAGATGGTACAAGAAAAGTTGGAGAAGAGTCAAGCCAAGTACAAGGTGCTCAGACATGATAAGCATCGTGTTGACCACAACTTTGAGGCGGGAGATCAATTTTGGCTTTAATTAATTAAATTATTTATTTATTTAATCAATTATTATTTGTTATTAATTATGGAGAGGGTTATGTTCAAAATTGGTGTCCAATCACCTTTGTGGTCAGCCAATGCCTATATAGGCACACCACCATGAATGATTGTAATCATGATTCAAATATTTTATTCATTAATACAAAAATTATTACACATTTTTTGTGTCTTCTGCCTCAAGTCTACTGCTACAGTATCCATGTGGCTTTTCCAACAAGTGAAGGCATGACACTCTAATTTCAGCCACACAAATGAAATGTTTTATTCTTCATAAACATGATGGACACTAAAATAAAATTCTTATTACTACAACCAATGATTTAGTTTCATAGAATCGATCTCGTATTGGTATAACTTGATATCGACCTTTGTTTCCATTTTAAATATGGGCTATGAATTATTCACAATATTTGAATTAGATTGATCCTTTTTGGGTCCTTTCTTTGGCTTGTTCTCTATTTCTTCCCAATCTCTTGATCTCCCCTTTGATTTGTCCTCTACATTAGAACCCTCATAATCTCCAAATATCATGAGCTTATTGCTCAAGATTGACATGAGGAGATTCATATTATGACTTATATCTATAACTAGTACTTCCAGCCACAAAAACCTTTCCTTCGTGGGATTACAAGGGTCATTCATAGATTCGTCGACTATGATTAGGGTTTTACAACTCTTGGCCTAGCTGATAAAGATCCCCTACAAATATCCATAATATACCGACATGATTGGAAAATTTTGTTTATATTCCATTGGATAGTTCATCATAATAGATTTGATAAAACTATACAAATCTGAAATTTACACTATTAGGGTTTTATTTGTGTTTAGAAATTTGGATTTGTAAATTATTGTTAGATGCATATGCATAAAAAATTAAAATTAAGAAGAAAATATAGAATAATGAAATAAAACTCACAAACCATGGTTTGACAGAAGATATGACGTAGGAAACCCTTTAGGGAGAAAACCCAACTAGAAGGTGAGGTTGCTTTGCTCTCTTCCTCTGAATAGAAAATCGCTGCCAGTACAAGGAAGTATAGTTCGTGGCCTGTGGGATACTATAGTACATATATCATCTCTACGTGTTTTATATCATATACCTCTCATCTATATTTTCTCTTATATGGAGATAATACACTCGAAAGAATGGAACCCCTTCTCATCATAGTGGCCCGATTATAACACAACCCAAGAGCCTACTAGTGGTTAGGTTTGGCTACCTCAAATGTTAACTAGAGTTACAATATAGATTCTTTTAGAGCCTTCTTCACCATAATCATGTGGCTTGCCAAATTTCCATGAATAATGGCGGCTGATGTGGCATCCTCTCAAATTATGGTGGTGAAAACAAGAAGGTCAACTTCTTATCGACATAAATTTTGCATACAAACTCTGATTGATGAGGTTCTTGCACCATTGGAAAGGTATTTGTATGTACAATATGAAAATATTGTTTCATGCTAAAGAAACAAAGTTTTACCCCCAAAAAGCATTGTTTGATGCCTCTAAATTCTCCTGAGAGGTTTAAGACCCTAATTTTTCAAACTGGGCCTCCCCACTAAAAACGGTCCCATGAGCTTATTCCTCCATTTCTTCCACTTTGAAAGCATTGAGAGGGACGAAAAAAATATAGTGATCCAATGTCAATCAAGGATGAAGAAGTGTCATGGAGTTGGAGGCCTAAGGTACTCGCAGCGCCTTGTAGGGCAACCAATGCATGTTGAAGGTGAAAAATCAAATCCCACACACATCCCTAAAGAAAAATAGTGGCATCTTCCTACTTGTGGAGGAGGTTACCTAGGATATTGCAGATAGCCCATGCATTGCCACTAGTGATGTGCATTGTCTAGGCTTCTAGGTATGCTATTATGCACGATAACAATGGGGGATACTCTTGTTGAATTGCTCTATTCCATAACTATATGAGGGGGGAAGAGGCAACCTACCTCTGCTTCTATTACCCCTAAGAGTTCTACCATGTTCCTTTACGTGGTAGCTACAAAGGAGTACTGTGACAAATTATTTTGATTTTTATTACCTCTGATTGTTGACAACCATCGCTTTTGCTAGTTGATACCCCTATTTGTGGTGCCCTTATCATTCTTTGTGAGTGAGCCATAATTTCCAACAAGATAACGAGTGTACAATGGCTTGAACGACCATAAATTCTTGTTTGAGAGGGGGGTGCCATTGTAGCATATGTTGGAGTGATTGATAGGAGAGGAGGCAAGCCCAAGGCAATGTCGTTCCCTTGGATTAAATACATCAAGCGGGTCAACCATTGAGGTTGTTAATGTTTTCCTGTGCCACGTGACACCAAAATCCAGGGTTATTTTTTTAATGGTTAATATCGAAAAATGAAATGAATTTACATTAATATATTTCATTTTAATGCATTATTATTTTATTTATTATGTCGATAGGTATGTGTACTTTGCAATAGGACTTCCAAAATTTTAATTTAATTACTAATAATTATTAAGTAGATAGTAGGGATTTAACTTCCATGAAATGTTCTAGAACATTCATATATCAAAGGTCAAAATTTATTTCAATATATCATTTCAATTAAATTGATTAATTAAAAGAAAATATTTATATAAAATATGTGTCATATGAACATGAAACATGCTTTTTTGAGAATGTGGTGTTAGCATACCATGCTATTGGCCCATGGTATTTTAACAAATCCTATTTACAAACTAAGAATCTCCATAATAAACTCGATTGATGAAAATTTATTTGATTTAAGTAGATAGTAAAGATTTAACCTGTATAAAATATTCTAAAATATTTAGTAATAACTACAAATAAAAAATTAAGATTCTGTTTTTTTATTTTTTTTAATTAAATTTATAAATCATATGGGAATTTTGAGTTCTAAGAAATAAGTGATTCTAAACCCGCCGACCTCAAAACTCGAAACTCCGATGTGATTTATCCATAAAAGAGTCGGTTTAAAATCATGAACAACATAAACTCAGAAATTAAAATAAATGTCATATAAATAAATGTTATATGAAAGGTGAGGTCGCAATGCTGCCTTGGCTCATCGAGGACGTCTGAGGACGTCCGATGTTGATCCGCCCCCAAAGGCACTAGAAAAGTGATTCACAAACACCAAGACAGCAGGATTTAGCGAGAAGAGAAGAGTAGTAACAGGTTCAGGGTTCGAGTCTTCGAGTCTTGTGATTGGAAGAAGAAGAAGCGGGGTCGGGAAGAATGTTGAGCGTGCGCCGACTGCACCTTCCGTACGAGATTCCGGTCGTGGGTTGGGAGCTTACGCCTTCTGTCCTCTATCGTCGTCCAGATAACGCCATTACAAGCGATGATGTTTCTGAATCTGAATCGGCACCTGTAGATGGCTACTTATCCCTATTTATCCCAGCCCCTTCCCCCACATGTAAATGGAATTGCAAATCTTGAGCTCGAAGGACGCACTAGAGCTTCTGGCAGAATTCTGATGCAGGAATTCCGATGTAGGAATAACAATGCCAACAATTATTGTCCATTTCCTTGCCAATTATTTATGAACATGGTCAATGCGATCTAAGGTTAGCATTGGATACCCAGTTACCTAGTTTATTTTTAATACTCTTTCTGAATTGTTTAGGGAATATTTCTATGCTTTTCTTGTTTATGTTAGGTCTGTGCTGGACATCCACATCGTGTAGGGTTTGATGATATAACAAGTTTATTTTTAATGTTCATTGTTTCGGGCATTGAATTTGCTAGCCATGAGTTCATACAATTGTATTTCAAAATTTAAGTTGCTGGTTTCAAACTATTGTCCCTCTAATCTACTTCCTTCATGGGACTTTATGCTATGCTCTATTATGGTTTGGTGAACCTCTCTTTCCTTGGTATATAATACTACTTTTTGGTAGTTTACTTGTGATATATTATTGTCCTTAGGATTTTAAGGAGGGAAGAAGAGTTTGTTTAGTCTAATTAGTTTCATGGGACTTAATGATCAATGTGATTTCTATGGTTGGAATTCTCTTTAATGTGGGTGTGGAATTGTTTCATTGGACTTAATGATCAATGTGATTTCTACTGTTGGAATTCTCTTTAATGTGGGTGTGGAATTGTGTCTCATTTAAAAGTACATTGGAGAAATAGAATTTGTGTAATATATTATACTTTTTATCTAAACTTTACCATGAATCAATTCCTATAATATGATATATTATATTGCTATTAAAAATAATAAGTTTATTATATTATACTGTTATTAAAAATAATAAAGTTTTTTGGCAAGCCTTCCACCATCTCATGCTTGCTAGCTTGCTTAGTTGCTGCATATACCTACCTATAATTTAACTGACCAAAATCTCGTCCCAAAGACTACTACTATCATCAGCATGTGTAAGCAATAATGAGGATTCAGATTCAATAAATTCAGAAGATGTATATAGTCTCGCTCCAGCATATACCTACCTATAATTTAACTGACCAAACTCTTGTGCCAAAGCCTACTACTATCATCAGCATGTGTAAGCAATAATGAGGATTCATATTCAATAAATTCAGAAGATGTATATAGTCTCGCTCCATTGTTTACCTCACCGTTTGCAATTTTGGAGCTGTTATGTAGGTCATATATGTTCACTGCATCTCAAGTGAATTCCACTCCCTTTTCGGTGACGGAATGCATGATCTGATAAACTGAAAGCAGCTTTACTGAAATTTTTGGAACATGAAGCACATCTTCAAAGCTTCCATGTAAAAGTTCCACTCTACCTTTTTCGATGAGCTTAATAGGTGAGTCATCTCCCATGAGGATGGGAGGTCCTTTGCATGCATCCAAAGAAGAATAGACTTTCTTTGCAACAACCATATGATGTGATACACCAAAATCTGTAATCCATGCATCATGGGAAGAATTAATTGCAACTAAAGCATGAAAATTGTTACCTTTCCCATGTGGCGGATCCTTAGTTTTCTTCTTGGCGCCCTGAGGGATGTGGTCCCCAAGGTTGTGCTTCTAAAGGATTTTTTCCATTTGGTCAATTTGTTTCTTCATGCAGGAAGATTCCGGATGGAATCCTCGATGAGAATAGGTGCATTTGTCTCCTTTCTTCCCTTTCTCATTTTTTGAGCCAGAGGAGTCATTGAAGGGCTTGGTGTACCCTTCCTTCTTTGGATGGGAATACGCTTTTCCCTTGTCTTTTTGCTGCTGATTTTTTGGTTTGAATTGGATCTGTGATTTATATTGTGGCTGCAATCATCCACAGCAAGTGCATGCACTTTTGGAGGTTTGATTTTCCCTATGCCAATGAGTTTATCTTGCTCAAAATTAAGGAACTCCATGAACTCTTCGAGAGAAGGCATAGTGTAGGATTTACCTGTTGTGAGCCTTATTGAATGAAATGTAGACACAAAGATAGAGTATTTTGGTCCGAGCTTTGACATAATAGAGAGAACTTAGCAACACTCCTCCTTGGATTTGTCAATTCCACAACCCTTGAGTTGCAGCGATATATCATTATATTTGGTGAAGAAGTCTTGAATTTTGTCATAGTTTTGTGGATCCAATGAGACCAGCTCCACATCAACCAGATGTCCTTTCATCTCATCTTATTTCCCGTAGAGTTCTTCAACCTTTTTCCAAATCTCATTGGGAGTATTACAGGGAGATAGATGAAATTGCAACTATGTGGAGATGCACATGCATATGGATCCGTGGGCCTCATCCATGCGGTTGAGGTACTTGGATTTCTCTATGGTTGATGTGGGTTCCACTTCTGCAGCCATGTTAATCTTGTACAACCCTTTTAGATGAAGGTATCAAGCCATTTGGTCCTTCCATTCGTGATAGTTGTTCGGTGTTAGGAACGATGCTTTGGGAAACTCCATTTTTCTATCGATCTTCGATCTCCAAGCTGTAATACCTACAAAATAAAATATTGGTGCAACGTTTATCTAGTAATCAGTGGGCTCTGATACCATGTAAATGTGTTAGAAAATCTTGCACAAATGAATCTAGCAAGTAAAGGTTGAACACACAGCTTTGCAGAGAAAAAACACTAAAAGAAAATCGAAAGAACAAAAAGAATGATTTATTTAAAAAATATGTTAAAATGCTCATTATATAGCATTACTTGGTGAAGATCCAAAGGTAATGCCCCATAGTGGTGATCAATGAGAGGAATCAACACCTACAACAAGTTTCAGAGAGAACTAGCTAGTTGCGGAGTTAAAGAAGGAGAAAATCCGTGAAGAAATCATGAAGAAAGGATCTTGCATGTAGTCCCATGCTCTAACTAAGTGTTCGCATGTGCCAGTAATGAAGGTCAATGCAATCTAAGGTTAGCATTGGAAACCCAGTTACCTAGTTTATTTTTAATATTATTTATGAATTGTTTAGGGAATATTTCTATGCTCTTCTTGTTTATTTTAGGTCTGTGTTGGACATCCACATCATGTAGGATTTGATGATATGATAAGTTTATTTTTAATGTTCAATGTTTCGGGCATTCAATTTGCTAGCCATGAATTCGTACAATTGTACTTCTAATGGGCTTGAATTAATGGTTTGGTCTTATATTCTCTTGGTTTGTCGAGTACTAGGAGTTTTTTCTATTATGTTGGCTTCATTGCTTGAAACATAATTTAATGCAGGTTTATACTTGTATTATAACTTGAAATAATTTTGGTTTTTAGGGCTATTATTTCTTTTTATAAACTTCATGATGGTAATAAATATCTTCGAGTACTATGTATGTGTAGACAGTATATTTTTATTAAACTGTGCACATGAAGCACCACTTGTAGGGCAACTGTTAGGATTGTGTACACGGTTAGCATATTTTTTATTACACTAAATAAATACTAGATAGTCTTTTTTAATGAGATAGAGTAATACATTGTAGGTCTCCTTGTAATTTAGGTTTGACAACTAGATATTCGTCATTAGGTTCACTTTTCAATATACTCATTTTTTTTGTTTATAATTTCAACTCTTAGCTTCTATGATAAATATCAGCTTGTTTCTGAATATGCAGGCAATAAATTGATAAGGACTTTTGGTGAATGTGCAGAAAACAAAAATTAAAATCCATTACCAAGGTGGAGAGAAAGATCTGTCAAAATTTACGTTGTTGGTTTCAAACTATTGTCCCTCTAATCTACTTCCTTCATGGGACTTTATGCTATGCTCTATTATGGTTTGGTGAACCTCTCTTTCCTTGGTATATAATACTACTTTTTTGTAGTTTACTTGTCATATATTATTGTGCTTAGGATTTTAAGGAGGGAAGAAGAGTTTGTTTAGTTTGATTAGTTTCATTGGACTTAATGATCAATGTGATTTCTATGGTTGGAATTCTTTTTAAGTGGGTGTGGAATTGTTTCATTGGACTTAATGATCAATGTGATTTCTATTGTTGGAATTCTCTTTAATGTGGGTGTGGAATTGTTTCATTGGACTTAATGATCAATGTAATTTCTACTTTTGGAATTCTCTTTAATGTGGGTGTGGATTTGTGTCTCATTTAAAAGTACACTGGAGAAATAGAATCTGTGTAATATATTATACTTTTTATCTAAACTTTACCATGAATCAATTCCTATAATATGATATATTATATTGCTATTAAAAATAATAAGTTTATTATATTATACTGTTATTAAAAATAATAAAGTTTTTTGGCAAGCCTTCCACCATCTCATGCTTGCTAGCTTGCTTAGTTGCTGCATATACCTACCTATAATTTAACTGACCAAAATCTCGTCCCAAAGACTACTACTATCATCAGCATGTGTAAGCAATAATGAGGATTCAGATTCAATAAATTCAGAAGATGTATATAGTCTCGCTCCAGCATATACCTACCTATAATTTAACTGACCAAACTCTTGTGCCAAAGCCTACTACTATCATCAGCATGTGTAAGCAATAATGAGGATTCATATTCAATAAATTCAGAAGATGTATATAGTCTCGCTCCATTGTTTACCTCACCGTTTGCAATTTTGGAGCTGTTATGTAGGTCATATATGTTCACTGCATCTCAAGTGAATTCCACTCCCTTTTCGGTGACGGAATGCATGATCTGATAAACTGAAAGCAGCTTTACTGAAATTTTTGGAACATGAAGCACATCTTCAAAGCTTCCATGTAAAAGTTCCACTCTACCTTTTTCGATGAGCTTAATAGGTGAGTCATCTCCCATGAGGATGGGAGGTCCTTTGCATGCATCCAAAGAAGAATAGACTTTCTTTGCAACAACCATATGATGTGATACACCAAAATCTGTAATCCATGCATCATGGGAAGAATTAATTGCAACTAAAGCATGAAAATTGTTACCTTTCCCATGTGGCGGATCCTTAGTTTTCTTCTTGGCGCCCTGAGGGATGTGGTCCCCAAGGTTGTGCTTCTAAAGGATTTTTTCCATTTGGTCAATTTGTTTCTTCATGCAGGAAGATTCCGGATGGAATCCTCGATGAGAATAGGTGCATTTGTCTCCTTTCTTCCCTTTCTCATTTTTTGAGCCAGAGGAGTCATTGAAGGGCTTGGTGTACCCTTCCTTCTTTGGATGGGAATACGCTTTTCCCTTGTCTTTTTGCTGCTGATTTTTTGGTTTGAATTGGATCTGTGATTTATATTGTGGCTGCAATCATCCACAGCAAGTGCATGCACTTTTGGAGGTTTGATTTTCCCTATGCCAATGAGTTTATCTTGCTCAAAATTAAGGAACTCCATGAACTCTTCGAGAGAAGGCATAGTGTAGGATTTACCTGTTGTGAGCCTTATTGAATGAAATGTAGACACAAAGATAGAGTATTTTGGTCCGAGCTTTGACATAATAGAGAGAACTTAGCAACACTCCTCCTTGGATTTGTCAATTCCACAACCCTTGAGTTGCAGCGATATATCATTATATTTGGTGAAGAAGTCTTGAATTTTGTCATAGTTTTGTGGATCCAATGAGACCAGCTCCACATCAACCAGATGTCCTTTCATCTCATCTTATTTCCCGTAGAGTTCTTCAACCTTTTTCCAAATCTCATTGGGAGTATTACAGGGAGATAGATGAAATTGCAACTATGTGGAGATGCACATGCATATGGATCCGTGGGCCTCATCCATGCGGTTGAGGTACTTGGATTTCTCTATGGTTGATGTGGGTTCCACTTCTGCAGCCATGTTAATCTTGTACAACCCTTTTAGATGAAGGTATCAAGCCATTTGGTCCTTCCATTCGTGATAGTTGTTCGGTGTTAGGAACGATGCTTTGGGAAACTCCATTTTTCTATCGATCTTCGATCTCCAAGCTGTAATACCTACAAAATAAAATATTGGTGCAACGTTTATCTAGTAATCAGTGGGCTCTGATACCATGTAAATGTGTTAGAAAATCTTGCACAAATGAATCTAGCAAGTAAAGGTTGAACACACAGCTTTGCAGAGAAAAAACACTAAAAGAAAATCGAAAGAACAAAAAGAATGATTTATTTAAAAAATATGTTAAAATGCTCATTATATAGCATTACTTGGTGAAGATCCAAAGGTAATGCCCCATAGTGGTGATCAATGAGAGGAATCAACACCTACAACAAGTTTCAGAGAGAACTAGCTAGTTGCGGAGTTAAAGAAGGAGAAAATCCGTGAAGAAATCATGAAGAAAGGATCTTGCATGTAGTCCCATGCTCTAACTAAGTGTTCGCATGTGCCAGTAATGAAGGTCAATGCAATCTAAGGTTAGCATTGGAAACCCAGTTACCTAGTTTATTTTTAATATTATTTATGAATTGTTTAGGGAATATTTCTATGCTCTTCTTGTTTATTTTAGGTCTGTGTTGGACATCCACATCATGTAGGATTTGATGATATGATAAGTTTATTTTTAATGTTCAATGTTTCGGGCATTCAATTTGCTAGCCATGAATTCGTACAATTGTACTTCTAATGGGCTTGAATTAATGGTTTGGTCTTATATTCTCTTGGTTTGTCGAGTACTAGGAGTTTTTTCTATTATGTTGGCTTCATTGCTTGAAACATAATTTAATGCAGGTTTATACTTGTATTATAACTTGAAATAATTTTGGTTTTTAGGGCTATTATTTCTTTTTATAAACTTCATGATGGTAATAAATATCTTCGAGTACTATGTATGTGTAGACAGTATATTTTTATTAAACTGTGCACATGAAGCACCACTTGTAGGGCAACTGTTAGGATTGTGTACACGGTTAGCATATTTTTTATTACACTAAATAAATACTAGATAGTCTTTTTTAATGAGATAGAGTAATACATTGTAGGTCTCCTTGTAATTTAGGTTTGACAACTAGATATTCGTCATTAGGTTCACTTTTCAATATACTCATTTTTTTTGTTTATAATTTCAACTCTTAGCTTCTATGATAAATATCAGCTTGTTTCTGAATATGCAGGCAATAAATTGATAAGGACTTTTGGTGAATGTGCAGAAAACAAAAATTAAAATCCATTACCAAGGTGGAGAGAAAGATCTGTCAAAATTTACGTTGTTGGTTTCAAACTATTGTCCCTCTAATCTACTTCCTTCATGGGACTTTATGCTATGCTCTATTATGGTTTGGTGAACCTCTCTTTCCTTGGTATATAATACTACTTTTTTGTAGTTTACTTGTCATATATTATTGTGCTTAGGATTTTAAGGAGGGAAGAAGAGTTTGTTTAGTTTGATTAGTTTCATTGGACTTAATGATCAATGTGATTTCTATGGTTGGAATTCTTTTTAAGTGGGTGTGGAATTGTTTCATTGGACTTAATGATCAATGTGATTTCTATTGTTGGAATTCTCTTTAATGTGGGTGTGGAATTGTTTCATTGGACTTAATGATCAATGTAATTTCTACTTTTGGAATTCTCTTTAATGTGGGTGTGGATTTGTGTCTCATTTAAAAGTACACTGGAGAAATAGAATCTGTGTAATATATTATACTTTTTATCTAAACTTTACCATGAATCAATTCCTATAATATGATATATTATATTGCTATTAAAAATAATAAGTTTATTATATTAT
>APFE030355957.1:5756-21096 GCA_000404065.3 Pinus taeda
CTAGATTGATTTTATATTAAGCGTGATTTTTAGTGGTTTTTGATTAAGTCAAAAGGTGATGGAGATGAAACTTATGGTGTAAAGACTCGACACAAAATCACTATAAAGATGCACTTAAAATGACTAACTAATATTTTCTCTTCAATGAAGTTCTAGCTAAGAAAGAGTTGGAACATGCAAATACTTTAAAAACACAAATCTTTCTTTAACGATCAAATCAAAAGAAGAGCATTCGTTTCAATGCACTCAAAAACGAGACAACTAATTATTTCCACAATAATTTATCTTTTCATTCGAAAACTCAAATGCTTCTAAGAACAAGCTTTTTCAAAAGAGACCTTTCAATTTTATTAAAAAACATTTAAAACTAAAACTAAAGCAAATCTTTGAGAAAACTATTTAATGAAGCAAACTTAAGATCTACAAACTAACAAAAACCCTATTTGAAGTAAAAAGCTCACAAAAAGTCTTTTGAGGATGTTTTACTTGGTCACAAGCAAACCAAGGACTAATGTGTCCAGAATCACAAATAAGTCAAGAACAACCAATTTTGTATTCCTTTTTAAAAAATGAAAATCCACACTTTCAATCACAAGCTTATCGAAGTTTTGTAAAGAGAAAACTCAAAGTGGATTTCTCAACAAGGGGAGGTTTAACAAATGGTCAGACTCTCAAGAAGACTAGTAGACACTAAGGTGATCTGAAGTCCCTACAGCCTCTAAGCTCAGAGCCACTACACAACCAAATCGAAAAACAAACCAAACAAGCAAAACTTCTAGGAATTTCACCTAAAACCCTAATGCTAATGAAATTAAACCAAGGAAATATTTTAACTAGTCACATGCAGCCATGGGCAGAGGATAACCACTAGAAAAACAAAATAAAACTAACTGAAAGAGCAAAAGTCAAAAATTTCAAAAATTTAGCAAGGTACGCAGGTGCAGAGCTCACCCAGGTGCGGGTATGCTCTGTGCACAAAGTAAAAGTGCGTACAGGTACGCACTGTGATACACGTGCAAACTGCGGACTTCGACCAAAGTAATGAAAAATAAAAAACAAAGCTAGATCCACTAAGTCTACCCAAATCCACACACAACAAGACAAAAACAGAAACAAAAAGGCAAGTTTCTCAAGTCAAAGAAAAACGAGGAAAACAATCAAGTCCCCAGCGGAGTTGCCATTTTGTCACGCGGAATGAGTCGATCTTGCGGACAAGACAGACCTTCCTAGAATCTAATGAAGACCTAATGACAAACAAACCAACCAGACACTATCTTTCTCTAAATGCGCTTTATAGATAGTGGTAAACAGGTGTGTTTAAGGGCCTATCTCATGTCCAATGCAAGTTCGGATATGCCTTCCCTCCTTTGATCCAAGTAAGTTCCTTCGTCGCAAACGTGCAAGCACAAACAAGGAAAACGATTAAATAACACCTGAATATCCAATATTATAAAACATATTTAACATGAAAGTCAAGGAGTCCATGAAACAAATAGCATAAGATACTTGTTGAGAAAAATGAGCTTGATTGTATTAATTCAAAAAGAAAAGAACCTTACAACCTTTGCCTTGACGCTGTACAAGCTCCTTCCAAGGTCCAACAAGATGTCTCCTCTACTTTGACAAGCTTCACTCACTCCCTAATGGGGCCAAAAAGGTATGTGATCTCTCCTCTTAAGCTCAAATAGGAAGTCTTGATTTCACTAGCATTTACCCTCAAAGTTCAGCTTCTAACCTCCCTGGCCACTGACCCAATGCCTCAATTTATAGTGCAATGGAGATCAGTTACCAGCTCCTCCTTCAAAGGGATAGAGTCCTCCTTCAAAGGGATAGCTCCTCTCAACAAGGGATTAGTTCCTCCTATGATGGGATGCATGAACCACTTGGAGCGATCAATCCATGTAACAAATGCTTCTAGAAAACTCTAGAATTAACCCAAGATGAGTTTTTTAAGATAAAGATTGCGCCTTTTGACTTTTACAAGGGTACGCACCTTCCCCTTTACATAAAGAGCGTATAAGTACGCAGATATCTTGAACAAAAGGTGCAGGCCTGTAGGCAAAAGTAAGAGAAAGTGTGGAACCAGAGTTACATTGCTTTTTTGATGTCTTTCTCTCTTTTCTCAAGCTTGTTTTGAAGATCTGAGGTTTAATACTTGCTTAGGAAGCTGGTATAGGTGATGATAGGCCTACACTGACTGCAAATAATCAAGGTGACGATATTTCTGTGTAACAGATCTGGAAGCAACATTTCCGAATGTGAGTTTCCTTCGCTCAAGTT
Organism: Pinus taeda; assembly: GCA_000404065.3. Lineage (NCBI taxonomy): Eukaryota > Viridiplantae > Streptophyta > Pinopsida > Pinales > Pinaceae > Pinus > Pinus taeda. The sequence continues at coordinate 8,037 of APFE030355957.1, forward strand.
AGTTGTTGAACTCCTCCCTAAAACATCACCTCAAGAGGAAAACCTCTTATATTAAAACGACTAGACGAGAATCACTATCTCACTTCCTTGGTCATCAAAGCACAAAATAAATGGGTCAAATCCCATTTTGATCAGTCAGTCTCCCCTCGTGCTTTCTCTGAGGGTGATTTGGTCCTGCTATATGAGCAAGCTAGCGATAAGTTGGGGGCACGCAAGTTCAAACCTATGTAGCATGGGCCTTATATTGTAAAATGTGTTTTGTAGAAAGGAGCCTATGAGCTTACTGATTATGAAGGAAATCCTCTTGATAAGCCCCGAAACAGGCTTTACCTCAAAAAGTATTATGCTTAGGTTATCTTGCATGGTTACTTATGTACATTAGTGTGTGATTCATTTTTGAACAACGTGGTTTTGTGTGATTGTTTTCAAACAACTTTCCTGTTTACTATGCTTTTCTTGCTTTGCAGATGTCTGCAACTTCTCACATTGGTTTCATCGATAATGCTTGCCAAAGTACCTGGAACCTGTGATCCTTGGCATGGTTTATCTATAACCCTAATGGTGAATTGATTGACCTTCAAGGTATCTGCCTAGTTCATACAACCAACAACATTGTTGAATACAGTGTGGTCATCGAACTATTATCAGAAGCCATCACCATGGGCATCATGGAATTGGTTGTCAACCTGGATTCATAGCTTGTCATCCTTCAACACAACAGGAAATATTCCATTAGGAACCCTCAAATATGATGAATTTATCTTTGTATCCATCTATTATAAAGACATTTTGATTATATTACATATCATCATATTCCTAGATGCATGCATACATTGCTAAATGCGTTAGATAATTACGTGTTGGATATACATTTATGAAACATGTGAAAGATAAGACAAACCATTTGTACCATAATAGATAGGAAAATATATTGGAACCTAGAAAAATATTTGATACATCATAACCCAAAAAAAATATGTGTGTCTATAATAAGATCGGCGGCTCTCAGGCCTCGTACATCCGTGGCACATAGGCTTCATAAAATATGTAAGTACTAGACCTAGGAACTACTCAGCATGGTGGTCATGACAGCACAAGACAGCTCGTGTGACATGACTCAGCAATCAGTGGATCTGATCTGAGACTCCCACTGTGTACTTCTGGTACCATCGAGGCATGTCTCCTATCCGAGCATACTACGGGATACCATGAGTCAACCCATCGAGGCTCCTCACGATCTCCTCCTCGTTATCGATCCCTTACAGATAAGGGGCAACAACATCAATAGGACGAAGGATGTGCCTGGCTATTGGGGACATCCTGGCTGGCCGCTCTGGTCCAACATCTACATAGACAAGAGAAATGTTATAAGCATGCATATACCAAAAATAATTAAAAAACATCAAAATCAAAAATTTGATTTTTTACCTTCGTCATCAAAGTCCTCTCCATCTAGTAAGGGAATATCCAAGTCTCCATAGAAATCAGTGCCATTGTACATCCAGTCCTCCATGATGATCTCCTGTCATCGTAGCCATGAGAAGAATGTCGGTTGATATGACATATGCTGACCCCTAGTGATCCTAGGCATCAAACGACTCTAGCGAGCCATCCACAAATCACGTGGTGTATCAGGATCAACCTCAGTCGACTGCTACAAGAACAATGGTACTTGTTCCAGGAAAAAGGTCACAATTATTGATCTGAAGCCAAATTGTTTCAGATTCTCTACCTTGGCCTTGGACAACTGGTGCTTGATGTTCATCTTCATGGCCTCTACCCAGTTGAAGACCGTAGGAGTTATGCAGTTGATATCATAAAGGAACTTTGAATTGTTAGTCTCATGTTCTACCTAGGACACCACTACTTTGTTGATAGTCAATAAAAGCACCCTCAGTGTCAAATACTGCACACTGGAAATCTCTATCTTCCCATTCTTGGATTTCAGGGCCTTATGACAATGTTCAACAAGCAGGGAAGATATGCTTGCCCTGACCAGACGTGACCCATACAAGTTCACTGGCTCACCTCTCCAAGATAGTCCAATGATGAAATATATTTTTGAAGTTTTCAACTCCAGCTCTTGGTCCCCAATCACAAAAATCTTGCGATTGATGTCCCAAAGGCTTATCAAGTATCGAAGCATCTCAGTCTAGGCCTGCATCCCTAGTGTAAGGAAGAATTTGAGGATCCCACAAGCCCTCAAAGCCTCTAGGCAATTTGGATCATTCAATGCCTGGGTGTCAACATCTTCATGTTCTCTTTCCTTCCAATCCACCATTTTCAGCAATTTCTCTCCTGCAAAAGCCATTTATTTCAGTCAATGATCAATTTTGACACACAAAATTCAAGTTTTAACGATCAGTTTTGAGGAAACATGATTTTTCCATATCCATGGCAATGGCACACTTGCTTTAGAAATAGTTGCACCATTTGGCACATATGGTTATGCAAATAACCCTCAGTTGGCGTGATCCCATGCCCAAAAATTGCACCAACCGAGGGAAAATAATTTTCTCAAAAACCCTCTAAAAATCCTAAAAAATGGCTAAAAATAGAAATGAATAGCATGAAAATGGAGCTCATGGATTTGGCTATTACCTAGAACTGACAACTCATCGATTGACCTCCCGGATCTCCCATAATATGCTCCAAAAAAACTAGGGCAAAAGTGGGTAAAAAATCTTCACTGCAAAGGTAAAACGGTAAATGCTAAAAATATATTTAGTTTTCCTATTTTTATTCATTTTTTTCATGAAAATATCAAGTTTTGTAAATATTTTTGACCTATTTTTCCTCAAGGACTCGATAATACACTTTGCCTTACTTGTGCAGTGACAGGTGATGGATGTTTGACGATGGAGATGAGTCACATTTCAACTCTTTTCTCAACTCGTTAAACTCATATGAAAATATTACCAAATATTTTTCCCTTTTTGAATTGTTATAGAGAATAAAAATGGGGGGTCCCCTTTCAGCTCTTTTCCAGCCCTTTAAAAGCAAAAGGATGGTCGATCCCTTGTCATTTCGAACTTGTTAATGGATGCGAAATATCATGGGCCCAATATAATTTACCCCTTTTTCGGGCTAGGAGGCACTACTTACAAAAAAGGTACTCCTTGGCTGAAATGGTCAAGTGGTTCTCTCAAGTATTGTTTTCTACCTTTTCAGGCTTGAGAGAGACAAACATATGAAAAGGGACCATGTGGAGTTTTCTTTTATGTGTCTTTTTCAAACTCTTTGAACATGAAAAAGATATCGATTTACACCTTTATCAGACTCGTTAAACCATTAAACGACATCAAATTTGTCACCATGACAAACACGAGGTTCTCCTTCCTAAGGCTCATTAAAATTGCCAGGTCGGATTCATCCAAAGGATGAACTTACATTGCAATCATATGTTATCCCCTTCAAGCTTGTGATTAAAAAATAATTGGGGTACTCACCAGAAATGGTGGGGGAAAATTTGGAAATCTATCAGTCATGTCGGCAGATCTCTCTTGAACATTGCACTCTTTTCTTCGTGTCAGGTTGGGACATCCTCCTTTGTATCATTGACCTTCTTTGGTTTGGGCCATTAATTTTTGCCTTCCATTTTATCTTTTCCGCGTCATCATGACAACTGATCCCATGGATCCAAAAGCTACCAAACTTCCATTTGTGTCATTGATATGTTCAAGGGTTGTCCTTCTCCAGGTACACTTACCTTTGATTCTTTGTATCATCCAAAATCATTTTGCATCCTCTCGTCTTGCATCAATGATGTGGGATTCATTATGGCCCTCCTATGACATGATCACTTTCCGTCGACATCAAATTATTATCTAGGAAGTTGACTGAGAGACTCCCTTCTAGTACCTAAGAGCTTGCATGCCCTAATGGCATGTTCTTCGTACTTGATGACAAGTTAACATCATCGGCTTTCGATCGATTGATTTCACGAGTGTTTGACTTTAGTTCCTATATTCACATTTTGTGAATTGTGCTGATAGTACCTTGAGGGCCATCATCATTATTGGTGGTTTCTCTCGCGCTTGTTAACAGTTTGCATCATTGACTAGTAATCAAGTGACTTTCTAGTGTGTTTGATGTCAACACATCTATTTGCATGCTACGATCTGTACTTTGATCGGGTCTTGTTGGAGCGTAAGATCCTAGACTCAGATCACAAAGAGTCTAGGTTGTGAAGTGGTGTGACATGGTTATGATGATATGCATGTCCATTTTAGATGGTTGGCTACGACCAAACCATGAGTTATCATATGTGATATTTCTCATTATTGGATGGCTGCGACCATACCTTGGTTTCGTTATGATCCTCTTTGATGGATGCATGTGCCCATACCTAGATCTATTTACATGATCATTCTTTGGATGCTACATCCATGCCACAATTCTCATTTGGCATAGATCTCAGTTTATGTACTTGTTTGCAAGTTTTTCGATGACAAACTGGTTCCCCGCATTGATTTATAAATAATTTCATCCCTCACTTCGGCTTGGCCTTCACGCTTTAGCGAGCATATGTTACACATATTTTTCTCACTGTCACTGTACTCCCTGTTCCTTGATCCTAAATGACCTCTATAGTGAACCCCATATGCTTTTCCTTCATGAAGAAAGTCCCATTATGTCCATCTTCATGAGCAGATCATTTCCCTTTTACACCATTTACCCTAAAACTTCTATTTTTACCAATTTACAAGGTCAATGCTAATGACCTTTGTCTCCTCCACACTAATGTCCAGAGATTAGAACTATTCTCCATGCTGATTGGTGCGACTCAGCTATCTTCCAATCATGCCAGTCCTGTTATGGAAATCTTTTTAAATTAGAGCTGAAGTTTCCAACTCTAGAAGCTTTGTAACAGAAGTCTGGTAAATTCTTTGTTCAGATGGGGTCGAGGATAACAGTTTGGGATCCTTTCCCCTATAATGATGGAACTACCTCAAGGGACAATTCCTTCTCCTATAATAAGAGGATCCATCTCCCATCTATATTTCCTATATAAACTTCCCATCTTCCCAAGCACAAGTTAGTTAGAGTGTTGGCTAAGTGTGAGTATACTATTTTGATTAAAGAAGCAAGATATTACTAGTTGTAGCCATCTAGTTGTGTGAGGGAGAAGTGTGTTTGGTTTAGAGTGAAGCCTAAAGGGAAGAAGTGTGTGGGAACCCAATCTTGTCAGAGGAATACTGCGACACCAAGACGAATGGTTGTAATCTCTCTTTGATATTAATATATGCAACTATCGATTGATTTCCTACATGTTTTGTAATATTACATATTCATGTCTTGATTCTTCTTGACTCATTAAGTAGGTTGAATTGAAAATTTGTCTATTATTATGTTTGAGTGTTGTTGTTTTTTACTTGTTTCAGGAGTTTGAAGAAGGAAGCAATAGATTGCTAGAGCGAGCAAGTGAAGACATCATCAAGCAGGATAAGCGACCAAGAGGTAGGCCCTCTTCATTGATTCTAACCTAAGAAAATCTTCCATAGAATGTATCTGTTGTGGCTAGACCCATTATCGGGATAGAGGAATTCATTCGTGTGCGCACTTATAATTTTACTTCACCATAGGAAGAGGGAGACATTATCAAACTGCAAAGAGACCCTCAGGGATATTATTCTACCAAATTTGATTATTCTCCTTCTTATGATTCATATGACTCCAATGGGATGTTGAGAAATGTAGGAATACAACAGTCCCAGTCATGGGAAGCTGCACAAAAAGAGGAGGCCCAACAAGAGGTTAATAAAGAGGCTTTAGTTTACAATCAAAATCCTTTAAATGGAGAACAAGTTCAAGAAGATGATATTAAAGTCAATAAAGATTCTCTGATCTATGATTTAGATGATTCAAAGGAGGATGATATTGTTGCAGTCTTTCAAATATATTTGCTTATAAAAATGTGGGTAAAATATTACCGACAATAGCTCCTTCGAGAGGGGCCCATAGTTGAATAGTCAAACAATGTTGGTGACTACCTGTTTCAGAAAGATTTCTGTCGAGAAATTGTTCAAGAGAGGGAGACAACCATAAACTTCTCTCATTAGTTCTATGATCTAGTAGATGACTATATGGCATCTTTCTTTGGTCAGTAATCGAATCTCAATTATGGGGTATGTATTAAATCTTTTACCTCAATATTTCAAATGGTTCATGCCTCTTTTAATTGCCAACTTTCTAGAGAGCGATGGAATAAGGTCTAGTACTCAGATGCTAGGCTGGTATCATTGGAAGGTTGACCTCACTTGGGTGAATTGAGCCTTATGAATAAGTAGGATTTGTATATAAATAATCTCATTGAGTGAGCATTTAATTTCCAATTGTTAGAATTTGTAGTTCTACCTTCTGGTTTTTATGAGGAGGGGACTCCCACCATATAAAGTTCCAAGGATGTATTCTGGTTTTGCAAGTTCATTATATTTTTGACTCCATGACCAATCATGAAGGCTACTAGTCTATAGGGTCTCAACACCTTGCCAGCAAGACATTGTCCCCAATTGGAGCCAATGTTGTCACATAATACAAAATGTGTTTTCAGTCGTACAAAGAGTAAATGGCAAGAGAAGTTTATAGTCATTTTCCAATTAGTAGGAGGAATCAAAGCCTAAATCAGACCCTCTGCATTGGAAAGTGCTTTGAACAAGATTTCCAACAATATGTGGAAGTCCAAAAATGGACTTCTAGATCAAAAGATATGGTTTGTTGAAGTTTCAAGGATTGAAGCTTCATGAAAGTCCAAAATATTGGAGATTTCATATCGAAGGTCTAGAGATATCGATGATCACAACATCAGAGCATCAGAGATATCACATATCACATATCAGAGGTTGGGCATGCCAGTGCATCGCAACATCATAGTATCAAGCATATCAACGCATCGAATATCGAAGGTCCAGAGACATCGGAGATCGGTGGTCATAACATCGAAGCTTGGAGGAGATCAACACATTTAAGCATCAAGCATGTCGACAATCAGAGAATTAGAACTTCTGAATGTGAGAACCTTTTAAAGTTTATGACATCAGTAAAGCATAGATAATGTTAAAAACTGTAGGGAATGCTGGTAAAGGATTAACAAAGGATTTCATCGCAAAACCAAAGGTGAGAGTGCCCTTTTCTTTCTCCTCTAGCAGGACACATGGCCGCTTATGATTGGTTCCAATAAAGTTACAGTGATATCTAACATTAGCATGACGTGGCGGTACAGAAGGACATGTGGCGGGAAGTTTTGGCATTTTAAGGGGGCATAAGGGGACAAATCTAGGTGACACATGTAACCACTCATGAGGTTCCACGTGGAGTGATACTGTCATATCAGAGATCACATATCAGAGGTTGAGGATGTTGACACTTTCCAACACTTGATACTTGAAAAAGTTCTGATAAGGGGGTTCCGATATTGCGCTAGCACCATGGTTGCAAAGACTCAAAAAACCAAGGGCATTACAAACTTAGCAAAGTAAAAATAGCCCCCGACAGGATAAAAATGCTCTAGCACCTCAAGGCTAAGTGGTAGGTTATGACCCTCGGTCCTATGGTGAGAAATGCAGGAAGGTATAAGCAAAAGGAGCTCATCATGTTGGAGGTCGGCAATCAGAAGATTAGAATAATGCATCATTGTGAAGATTACGATATGGAATTTCTCCAATAAGCATGGTACAGAGAGTTAAAGGTGTATGGGTTGAAAATTGCAAGATTAAATGTGGGAACAAAGGAGTTGGTCTCATGAGTGATGGTGATTGTCAAAGATTGTTAGGTTAAGGAAGTAAGGACCACAATCTAGAGGAAAGAGTGTTGGGTGTTCCTTGAAGTGATACAAGCCATCTCTATGCTTTGACGTATGTCCTCAGTGAGATAAATGGATGTATGGGACTCTGGAAGCAGTGTGCGGGTCACCTAAGAATTAATTTCTCAACATGAAGCTCCATGTAGTTAGGCAATGAAATATTTCCAGGTCAATATTTGTTTCTCCACTATGACAAGAAACCGATAATTAATCATTCCCAACTCTAGAAAGTGGAGATTTTAAGCAGTTAAGGTGAAAATGATAGGTGAACCTGCCCAGTAACAACGGAGGAACATCATGGAAAAGGCATGGCCTAATTAGAGGTGATCACAAGAATTGGCATGGAGATATTTTTATATGGTCATGTTTCAATTTTCCTAGGTTTTATTATTTGTACTTTGTTGCATTTTAAAGAAGCATTCAAATCTATTGTAATCATCATTAGGGGACATTTGAGGTCTAAAATAGGCCTCCTAAGAAAAATATACAACCAAAATAAACTTTACAAAAACCAATAGGATTCAATATGATGATTTCAACCATGGGGGATGATTCACCATTTTTGGAGTAAAAAAGTAAAAATATTAAAACATAATAAAATAATAAAACTATTATTTTTAACTTATCTCCCTAATTCTTTACTCAAATTTCAAGAAGGAGTACTCATTGGATTCCAAATTTAATTCCTCATCCAAGGAGTAAGCATGTTGCATACTTTCGATGGACCTTACTACATGAAAAATGAGAAATACATGGAAAACGTGGTTGCAATCACGTTTTTCATGTATTTCTCATTTTTTGTGTAGTAAGGTCCATCGAAAGTATAAAACATGGGTACTCCTTACATGAGGAATCAAAATTTTCATCCAAAGAGTGTTTCTACTCGAAATTTGAGTAAACCCATAGGGAGATAAGTTGAAAATATGAGGTGAAAATTATTTTTTTCTTTTTTCCCTCTAAAATTTGATGATGTAATCTAAGCTTATTTTAATAGTTCTACTATTATTTTATAATTTCCTTAGGAGACCCATTTTAGACCTCAAAATTCCTCTAATTTTCATGCCGAAACAGCTAGTCGATCAGACAGTTGGAGCTTGACTGAGATATTTTGTAGCTATTGTTAAAATCTCCTCTCTCCTCATAATAGAGCAAAGAAACTCTTAAACAAGGTTCATAATTTTTGGAAAGAACTCTTGGACAAGGCCTTTTCCTATTTTTATGAAGGTAGTGTTATGAATCTTGATGTATGCACATTTCTTAGAAGATTAATACGATATTTCTGGTGATTCCAACATATTAGATTGCAGTATATTCATCTCCCTTTGTGTTTTCATATATGTTAAATATTCTTCTCAAATTTCATGTCATCTAGCTACTAGACATATTTATCAGTAGATGCAGATTCATTTTGATCATGTTATTGATGCAAAATGCATGTATAAGATTCATTTTGATCAAGTTATTTATGGATAATGCATGTATTGATGTGGAAATTAAGTCTTTAAAAAGCACTCCATGTATCTTAGCATTCCATAAACATTCCCTTTCTCTCGTTTCTCTCTAAATCGATATATATATAATTCATAAATTTTAAGCTCTATATGATGGATTCCTACTCTACTATATTCTACCATTACATCTATCTTAATAACTAATTTGTTGTAAGCTCTCAATCTAATTTGGCCACCACTGACCTAGGATTATTTCCTGTGTATTCCTGCATGTATGTTGTTTCATACATTGTATCTTTATGAATGGTTATGAATCAACCTTACTTGAATTACATGTAAAAATTATGGTGCTATAAGTATTTAAGATAAATTTTACGACACTAATTAAGATGTCCTAGGCACTAGTCTCCTATCAACCTAGAGGTTGTCCCTAAGAGTGACAACAGGCCCAACAAATTAATGAACTCTATTGAGATAAGGTTCTTTTGACTCTCGCTACTCACAATGAAACACAATGGAACACCATTCATCCACATTTGTGAGTGAAGGATAATCGAACCTTCATCGAAATCTTCGAGCTCACTTTATTAGACCTTGGTGGTGGAAATGACAGAACTGGGTTCTGCATCAATTATTTGTTTCCCTTTGTGTAGGTTTGGATCGATGTTGGAAACTATGTCTGACTCTTAAGATTTTAGCTTAGCCACCAATAACTACTTTGTGCAACATTTATTTGTGTTATGAGTGGGCCTCTTGTGAAATTCACGCCAGTTTCTTGTGTCTTTCTGTGTCTTCCCATTACCATTCTCTACTTGTGGATTCGATGGGTTGTCCTGTGGTGGTCCATCCTGGATTTATCCTTTTTTATGGTTTGGGGATGACCTTACCATACTTCTATTGTGAAGGATTTTCATATCCAAAGTATTTCCTCTTTTGTTTAAATTTTCTCTCAATTTTGACAACATATCGATATGTTGTGCCAAGCGAGTAAATGTCTAGGAACTCCATTTTTGTCTGGATGTATCTATGAAGACAACCATTGTACTTCAATACCAGATGTCGCTCAAAATCCCTGATTCATAGCTTGGTGCAGAAGGTATGAAATATGCTTGTGAACTCTATCATTATTTAGTCTCATTCCTGCCACAATGTGGTCCATCTCATGTATTCTTCTTCATAGCTTCCAACAGGGTAATATTGTTCCTTAACAACATCCCTAAAAGAGTTCCAAGTGGGTGCAACTGAAATTAGTGTGGATTCCTTTGTATCGCACTTCTATGGTAAGTTTACCACCAGTACTGGACATGGGGGACAACCTTAAGGAATGCAAAATTAACGTTTTCTCCATCAGAAAATTATGGACCAAAAAAATCCTTTGATCAAATTTAACCCTTTGCCTAAAGCATATACATCTATCTGGCCTTCAAATACAAGAATATCAAAATTAACTTTTACCTTAAAGGGGTGGCGCCTCCAAAGTGCCCAGTAGTTGAAGATTCATCACCTATTGGTATTCGTCGAAGAATCTAGGAAAAATTATCCATCATATCATTCCTTTGTTGCTCGAGGGTTTATTCAAGCAACAATTTGATAGTCTCTCCTGCTTCTTCATCTTTCTTCTCTTCTACCATATGAGGTTGTCAAGGTCAATGAGGATGTTCTTATAAGGGCTCAAACAATTCAAGTCCCAAACCTTATACCCTAACCTCTTTTGGGACATGCACAACAAAACAAAGAAAGAGAAGACCACTCTAATACCACTTATCTAAATTTATGAAGGAAACAAAATGAAATGTAAATTTAAAACCAAAACACAAAGATATAGTGAAAATTGACTTTAATTAATAAATGGAAAATGATAAAATTATATACATGCAAAAAGAAAACAAGCTACCTCGAACAATGGTAGCTTATCTCTAAGAAGTGATTTGATGACTATGCCCCTTTGAATTGTGTTACAATGAGGCTTTAAGACCCTTTTATTCTGAAGAAGTAGGGAGAAACCCTAAACATCCAAAATTATAACCCTAAGAAATCAAGAGCTAAAGGCTTATGGGCCCCGAGGGGTAATTTGGAATGTCAACTTCTTAGGGTTCTAAATTTGGCATACAATCTCCATTTGGCATGCATGATAGCCCATGGAAGCTTCTACCCAAGGAGTACAGTTTTCGACTATTAAAAAGTCTACAATTTTTGTCGACTTGCTTCCCCAAAAAGAATTTTTTATGTTCTCATAATGGCTCTAGAAGTTATAGACCTGAAAACTGCCAAAAATAGAAAACTACCAAAATAGGAAAATTGTGTTGTGAGCTAGTGGAATAGGCTAGTGGCCAAAGATATCCACCTAGATCAAATTTAAAATGTATTTTTAATTACACCGATAGTAATTCTATTATGAGGCCTTTCCTCATGACACTGTCGAGGATTCCTTGTCCTCAATAGATGTAGCCTTTATATTTATCGACATGGACAACTATACGATATCATATTTCTTGGGGAGAGGGCCACCCACCCTCTAAGAATCCCACAGTTTAGAAAAACCCATTTTCTCTATCATAAATGAATGTAAAATACAATCTCGAGCTTCAAGCAGGTATCAAGATTGAGTCTTGTGGCACCTCCTGTATCTTTAAAGTCCAATATGGTATTCTCTCAGTTCCTTATGATCTTTCTCTTCTTTATTCCCATTTGACCTCAATAAACATTAGGTTTTCTCATTCTTTGGAGATTTTTAAACACTAAAAAGGATTTGTGAGAAAAAATTCTATTATCATTTGGACGTGGGTGTTCATGTCTTGTGATTTACTGTGCTTATTTCATTTGGGATTCTCATTCCTTTTGCAGGCTTTGTGCATATATGTTAGCATGGATTGAAGTTGTAGAGGGCTTAGGGTTATAGGGCCAGATTCAAGTTTATATGCTAAAGAACCTTTTATGGCATGGATAGATATCAATGAGTGGAGAAGCACTACCCTGATGTTCCCATAAGTGAAAATGATATTTGTATCACCACTCAAGGGATGCTTAGGAACTACATTACATATACAATGACACTCTTAGAGTAAGTAACCCTATGATGCCCACCAAATCATTGGTTTACCTTTTTAATCAATTTTTATGATTTTCATTCATGAGTATCGATTCAATGGGAAAAAAGAGGTGGACTAGTTTTACTTATTTTCTATTTCAAATTTGGTCGACATGAAATCTAAATTCTTTGTTGTTGCATGTATTTTGTTTTCATATGCTCTCTTGGGAGCTCTTCCACAAGGCAGAGAGATCCATTTCCATGTAATTAGAAAACATTTGTTTGGATTTTAATTGTCATTGGATGTTGTGGGGAGTTCTCTAGTACACATGTATGCATAATATGGATGCATGGAAGATAAACTATGAGTTTTTAATAAGATGTCTAATAGAAATGCGGTCTCATGGAATGCAATGATCGTAGGGTATGTTGACAATGGGAATTTTAGGGAGGCATTAATATTCCTTCGTAAGATGGAAGTAGAAAATATGAAACCTAGCCCAGTCACCATTTTGGCCATTCTTCATGGATGCACCAACTTAGCATATCTTAAACAAGGCATGGAGGTAGATGGTTACATAATTAGACTTGGATTTGAATTATATACCTATTATTTGAATTCCATTGCAAATATGTATGCCAAATGAAAATATTTGGAGAGTGCACGTCAGGTTTTTTACACTACTTCACAAAGAGAAGTTTCTTTATGGAATGTTATGCTTATGGGTTATGCACATTATGGCTATGGAAAAGAAGCTCTACAATTTTATTTTATTTTTT
>APFE030355961.1:4415-35539 GCA_000404065.3 Pinus taeda
ACATGCCCAAGAAACCATAACCCATTTCATATAACACTTGTTCATAGAAAATATGACATTTTTTTTATTAAGAAATTTACAACTAAAAGAGAAATAAGGGAATAACTACTTTTTGAAATAAATCTCAACCTTTGATCTATGACTACTAATAAAACTATTCTAGAACATTCCATGGATGTTAAATCCCCACCATCCACTTAATAATTAAATGAAAATTATTACATGCATTTTACAAAATAGGCATTCCTATTAGCATAATCAAACCATAATTATAATCCACTATGTTAATGGCACTTATGTGGGTTTGTGCCTCATGCTTACAATGGAAAAAAAAAACTCTCTAGAGGAATGCATTAGAACAATATATTTTTCTCATTAAATCTAATTCCAATACTTAATGGAGAAACACATTCTCTACAATACTAACCTGTATTAATCTCAATTAATTGAAGTCTTCATCAATATGTTCTCCTCTACAACACATGACCCACTATGAACTAAAATACCTCTTAATCAACAAGGTCTATTAATAGTCCAACCTGGAATTTTCATCATATGTCTATCATGCAAACATTAGAAAATTGTTGACGTCGATGTAAATGAACAACCATTAATTGGAATACATGAGTAACTAGCTACTACAACCATCATTCTACTAGGATGTCATTTTTTTACATGATTCATTCAAACATTGTTATATCACATATCTTTATAGATTTATCTTTAACTCCCCTTGAATAATCATTAGTCATCATCTTGGGTTTTTCTCGGCTTATCCATAACCACACTTTGGGTTTATATATATTGATTTTTGTGGATGAACCTCAACTATCACACTCTCAAGTGGTTTCTTGCTTACTAGAAACAACACATCAAGTAGTTTCAAATAACCATGAACCATACAAATTGAGTGGTTTTTGATTGACCGTGAACCTTCCTCTATCATGATGAGTGATTTTGGCTTACTATGAACCTTACACCACAAATTTTCAACTTAACAAATTTTGGATGTATACACCATAATTGACATAGGTGCAAACCATTTTAAACTTCACTTATGGAGTTATTAGGTACATCCTCAAACATTCTCTAGGACCAAAACATCAAGTCAAACATCACACCATAGTCTTGGTTACAAATACAATGTATAAGTCACAGTACAATATGATTTTTAAGTCTTATTTTTCTATAATACTCAAACTTTACCTTTCTTTTTTTCCTTCTCCATCACTACTTGAATTTTGTTCCTTCCACAGACATCTACATGCATTGCCACCAACTTTTCATTGTTTTTTCTTGGCCTTTCTTCACTATGGATTTCATCCTTAAAATTTCTTTTACTTCCCTTTTGTACCTACATAAGACTACTATTGTATGAAATTATTAATTCTTTCCAATAAACAACAAATTATTTATATTTGTATAAAAATAAACCCATCTACTAAGATACATGTGTTCCCCCCATTATACTCACTATTTCTATAGGAATCCTTTTCATTGACATGGTACATCAACATGTTAAACTATCTCTTAATCATAACTTTGTACCAAACATTTCACACTCTTGATTACTTCATCTCAATTTCTCCCATTAGTTGAAGACTTAACTTCTCTAATTTCACATCAAGCTAGCTTACGAGTACAACTTCCACCCTTGCACCTAGCTACTAGTTAATTCCACAATTTAATGCGACATCTTCGTATGCATAGAAAGGAAACATGATACCTGGTAACGTGTACTACCATACTAATGCATATAGATATGTGTTGACAAATATTATAAACCACCTATAGAAAAAAACACTTTTAGAACTTCCACTAAAAATTTGGGGTCTTAGGTTCAATTGATCATGCACACCCTAATTTTCAAACAATTACACGCACATATTTATATAATTTCAAATCAGGTATAAAAAGAATTGAAAAATGCTTTCCTTAACATACAATGTGACCATCTCTCTATCGCATAAAAAATTAACATGTGCCCAAAATATAAGGTATGTCAATACCATCATTTAACTTATGTTATAATTTAACTAAGATACATGCATAAACCTTGCACCTATGTGAATGAAGCCATTAATACATCATTCACCCATTATTCTTTCAAAAGCCTAACATGTTATAAATTTTAATAAGATACCATTAATAAAATAATGAGCGTTATTTTTACCTACTTATTTTTCTCTCCTTGTGTTTAATAGAACTAGTTTGAGAAAAATATAAATTCTTCATTGAAATGTAAACTTATGATCTTACTTTTGATGAAAAACACCTAACACCACATTGGAAACATGATACCTTTGACTTCATTGTACCATAATCCCTTCCATTCGTACCAAAATATTCTAATTGATTCAACATAATTTCTTATTACATATAGGTTGAACATTTCACAATAAATAGACTAAACTTTATCTCCACCCTTCTAAAATCCACCCGTGACATGTCCTCCACCTTTTCTTATCATATGAACACAATTTTCTTGGTATGAAACACCATTTCTTTGAAAAAATATAGATATATAAAACCATGAATTACCACAAATGAGCTTAGGTCAATTTTATCCGACTAAGAATGCCTTAAAATTGACTATTCTTATAAATTCACCACAAAAAAATATTTTTATGCATTTCCCATTTGAGTTCATTTTAATAAATGCTTAATTGATAGGGAAAATACCATGAGTTGACAAAACAAAGGGTTCATAACTTTCCATTAGTACATTCCATTTTTATTTTACTTAATTTCCTATTTTCTACAATAAGATCACTTCATTACTTTATTCTAAGTGATAAAACCTATTTTATATGAATAAGTGCACACTACTTTCTAGGAATAAATGCGCATGAGCTATTGAGTAAACTTGGCTGGTAAAAATTAAATTAAATCCCCAATAAAAGTGCACTTCTTTGAGATAATTAGGACATGCTTGTTTTACACTTGGAATTGTCTAGATGGCCAGTGGTTACAAGTGTGTTTGCATTGATTTCAACAATCATGCTAAGCGATGTGTTGGGAAGTTGACATTGTCTAACAACGAGAAAGAGTGTTAAAATTGATGTGAACTAGATAGCATGGATGTTTATGGTAACAAGTGTTTTTATTGATGTCCCCTAGCCTAGTTGTGATGTTCATTGAGTTATTTTGATGTGCTTGATGTGTCAAGCTTAGGGCGAATCCCATGGTTGTTGCAATATCTAGTAGAGAATCACCATAGTACTAGGCTTATTGGAGAAGCCATAAAATGATGACTGTGGTGGTTGGGAGTCCCATAATTTGGATGAGCTTCTTCCTTAAGAGTTAAGCTCATATAATATTGGATATGGCACAGTTGGTGAGTGATCTGAAAGATATCTCCAATGGTATGTGGAACCTTGCAAAATTCCTTTGAAGAGCAGGTTCTAGGCAGAAGAAGAATAGACAACATGAAAATAACATCAGAAATTATGTAGCCATCCTTCACCTAGAAAATGGGCTCAAATACTACATCACACCTTCTCCATTTGAAATTCCTCAAAAAGATCTTTCTAACGATATATGGAAGTCTACAAATGGCCTCTTGGATCTAGAGTAATTCCGAGTCAAATTTTGGTGAAATAATTCATGAAAGTAGAGTTAAAAGGTGATTAGAGGAAGGAATATGAAGACCTTAGAACTTTGTAACCTCAATGAAATTCCTTTTTGAGAAAATTTTTGATCCGAGAACTTGAAAGTAGAGGGCTGGCCATTGGGAGTCAATTCTCGAAATGTTGGATATCAGATAACGATCAAAACATTGGGACTTGATATCAGAAGGATTGATAGGCAACATATCAAAATATCACAGTATGCTAGAATCTTGGAAGGCTGAATTTTGGAGGTCAAACCTCAGGGGGTTGGACTCTCGTGAGCTGATTCTCGAAACATTAGATATTGGAAGGGCTGAGAAGGAAGAACATTAGAACCCCCCAATTTTGGAAGGTTGGTCATATCAAAACCTCAAGATAGCCAAAATCTGAAGCACACTGAAGTATTATAATTTCGGAGATTGGGACTTTATAACTTCTTAATAATGGAATATCCAAATTCTAAAGCTCAAAAACTGCACCATAGAAATCTACAAAAGAATAATGAAATTCTTTAAAAAACACTGAGGTTGCGAAGAGAAAATATTAACAAAGAAATTCATTAGAAAACCAAGGTTTGAGGGGTCCTTTCTCTCTTCTTCGATAATACACATGGTAGGATGTGATTGGCCCTGAAAAGTTGATGAGGAAGATGATGTCAATATGATATGGCTGTATGGTGGACACATGTTAGTCAGATTCAAAATTTTGGGTGGCCTAATGGGGAAAATCTAGGTGACATGTGTCACCACTAAGGAGATGCCACATGGCAATGATGACATCAGCATTATGTCATCTTAGAGGTCGTATATCAGAAGTTAGATTTCTTGTAACTCTTTTGTAATTGTTTTATGAAAAATTTCTGATGAAAGGGGCTTTAATGTGTTGCCATTTGGACGAGGAAACCAATAGAGCCAACGGTGTAGAGCAAGGCTTAGCACCTAAGTTCTATGGAGGATATCAGAGGATTGAGACCTTGTAACTCCCACACAAAGGAGTATTTGAGAAATATTATGATAAGAGGGGGATTCAGATATGAATTGGAGTTTGGTCATGGATAGCCAAAGAACTGGGGGTTCATAGTAGGGCGTAGCACCTAAGTGCTATGGATTATTTCGAAATAAGAGACATTGTAACTTTATTCTAATTTCAAATTGAGAATGTTATGATATGGGAGCTTCTGATGACTAATTGGAACTTGGTCGTAGAAGTGCCAAATAAAGAAGGGAACAAAGTAGGCCTAACACCTAAAGCTCTATGGATCAAATCAAAGGTTGGAGATATCATAACTCCACTATAAAAGAATCTTCGGAAAAGTTACGATTTGTGGTGCTTTCGATGTTAAATGGTGTTTGGTCATGGAGCTCAGAAAATCAAAGCTGGAATAGAAAATACACATGGAGATAGATCCTCGGTAGGAGCCTGAAGGCTTGGAACTTAAGTGCTATACTAGAGGTCACAAGAAGTAGTCCTATGGTGTGAAAAGTGATGAGGGGATAAGTGTAAGAGGTGATAAAGGTGCTTTGGAATATTGTGATTTTGTAACATCTCTTTAATAAAAGTTACAATAGGAAAGGATCTGATATTGTAGTACATAGTGATAAAGGATGAATTAGTTGGTAGCTAGAGAGTAAATGAAAGCATAACAGTTGGTGTTGCAGGAGTAATGGTGACTACAGGGATCCCTGGGTCAAGGCAACAAGGACCATTATTCTAAAAAAAACTAATGAGGCATAACTTGAATATTGAAAGAAATCTACCTATGATCTTCCAGTGTATGCTTCATTGAAATAAATGAAGTGAAAAGAAGACATTATGAGGAACCAATCAATCCCTTTGAAGCCATGAACATGCATGGAGAGGCTCGAGGATAGGAGATTTTTTCATAGAGAGGACAACTCCTGGTTGAAGTGTGTGGGCGGATGAAGAATTATTTCTTAGTATGGAGATAACTCAGGTGCCCGTTCTCATGTTTTAATGTAGCAATAGAATTTATGAAAAGATATGCAACAAAATATTGGAGTGCCATGTCAAGAGTACACTCTAATGTAGTGTGGATGGAGACAAAGAGAACATTCAACTCATTGCATCTAAGGAACAAAACTCAAGATTTCCATTGAGTAATTGGAAGAAATGGAGAATTTTTGAGTGAGTTATGAGGATACATCTTTGTGAGTGTGTTTGATTATGTGTGAGGCCAAGTGAGCCCATTCTTGAGAGAGAGGATGAGAGTGGCTATGTAGAGGAAAGATCCTAAGTGTTGAATGTATGCAGTGAGAGAAGAGGTGTGAGAGGAGTGTGGTGTTGTGGTGTGAGAGGCCAAGAGAGCTTGAGACATAGAAGGTTTAGAGCTAAGTGTATGTACATGAAAAGAAAATAAAAACGTTTTCCATGGGTTGTCATGAGTGAATATTATTGACCAAAGCAGTGGGCTATGACAGAGTGAGAAGATTGAGTAGAGAACAAATCTGATATCAAGTAGAGTGGTTTTCATCTACACAAAAATTTGAGTTCCTTATTGAGTTTGGTTTGGAGCTTGCATACAGGAAGTTTGTGCATCCATATCTTGTGGGTTTCTGAGAAGGCTTGGGGGTTGGTGCCTCTTTCAAGTTGGTGCTTGCATAAATCCAAGGAGCTCCAAATTGGTGATTGCAACAAATATGTGAAGTTAGTGCGTCACATGGTACTTCTGGTAAGTTGGAGAAGTGTCTACAAATGGATGGAGTTGGTGCTTCCTACTAGTGGGCGCTAGATAATAATCAAATGGATTTGGTGATTCTTGTGGGTAGTTTGTCACAAATAGATTTATGTAATAAAGTAGGTTCTCTTATTTTACATCAATAACAACAACAAGCTTTGGTGTTTTTTTTCCCGAAAGGGTTTCCACGTAAAACCTTCTTGTCTCATGTGTTTGTTGATAATGATGTGTATGCTTGTATGGGTTGATATGGATATTATTATGTTTTGTTAATGGCTTCTCTGAATGGATGGTTTCCAAGTTGGAATGAAAAATAATTTGGCATAAAATTTAAAATTTAGCCTTAATATTGATACAACGCCCCTCTTAGTATTAACAATGGTTCCAACAATTGGTATCAAAGCAATCTTCCTTCAGGAATAACTTAATCACTATAAGGTAGATCGAAGGGAAACAATGACTAATCGATTTTGGATGACAATAAAAGGAGTTCTATTTTTAAATGGATCAAACTATGAGCTCTGGAAGATCATAATGCAATCTTACTTGATGATCGTCAATGAAGATATTTTGATATATGTGATATATGGTGAGAGGAATCAGTTTAATACAAAAGCTAAGGAAATGATCATGAAAGGGTTGTCTAAGCCATGTGTTGATAAAGTGGGGAATTGTGAGTCAAAAAAGGAAATGTTGGATCAATGACTATGTCTATATCGAGGAGAAAGGTACACAACTCCAGAGGAGGTCAAAGAACCTTATCACTCAAGAAGTGAACTTGAATCTATGAAGGTTGTTGATAATGAGAAGAAGATAAGGAAGAAGAATAGAAAGGAATCTCAAAGGAAAGAAGCTCAAAATATTGAATATCCTTATTCTGGTAAGGAAGTTGTTTCTCATCATTCTCAAGAGGATGATCAAGACACTGAAGAGAGACTATGTTTCTCTAAAGGTATGCTATTGTTCTATGATAATTGTAAAGAGAAAGGTCAATTAGGTGTTATATCTACATATGCCTTTTATGAAGATAAACGTTTTCATACATCTAGTTGTTTTGAAGATATACCTACATTTGTAGCAATAGCTAGTGAGGGCACCTCAAAGGAAGAAGAGTGATTCTAGGTTTTCTCATCCATAGGAAAAAATAAGAGTACCCTAGGTACTGATGAAGAAGGGATCACCCTTAGACATGTGGAAGACTCCATAGACACATAGATGGTTTTATATCTCTGTGGTGACTCAGCCAACACTTCCAATAGTGATGAGAAGGATTTTAATGAAAGGAACAAAATTAGAAAGAAGTTGATCTCTTCTCTAAAGGAGATCAAATACCCATCAGAGGAAAATATCAAGAAATATTGGCAATCGAAAATTTATGATCTTGTTAATGAAACGTTGAGAAAAACAATAATCAATCTTAATCCTAAACAAGAAGAGGCTAGCAGGTTGAGTGGCATGTCGACCAATCAGCTAAATGATAGAAAAACTTACTATGAGAGACTACAAAGTGTAGTCTCATTGATACATGAATTAGAAAATTCAAATACAGAGTTGTCTCAATATTAAAAGCTTGAGGAGAGCACAAAGGCCTTGGTTGATATGATTCATAAGTAAAGATCCCCTCTCATTAAGGTTGGTTTGGGTTTCAAAGAAAAAATAAGGTCCAAGAGGGCAAAGGCTGAAGGGTCAGTGATCCAAGTAAGGGTAGTTAAACATTCCAAAAACAATAAGGGAAAAGAGGTTGTTGGATAGCCACAACAACAAAGAAAACATCAGTAGTAAGAGAAGAAAAAGCAACAATAGAAAGATAAGAAGTAGAAACAAGTAGAGAAACATAATAGAGATAGGAAACTACAATAAAGAGTGCAAGGAAGCAATGAAAACTATCATGGAAGGCACATGATCAACCAACAAATATCCTTTCCTCCTCATGGAAAAAACACTCAAAGAAAAGGTATTTTTAGTCCTCAAAATCCTTTTCATGGTTATTGTTTTTCTTGCAGCAATTTAGATGTAAATGCATAGACTATAGATGGCATGCAAGAAAATGATATGTGTTGGGTAGAAACAACCCAAAAATGCATAAAGAGGCTAGGAGAAGGCATGTTGGTGGCAATAAGAGTCTTGACTAGATTTTTATCAATGATAGTAATTCGTTTTCCCCACTCTTAAGCCATATTGAATTCTACACTTGTGGCAATTGGGCACAAGGAAGTAGGTTGCACGCATGAGAAGTTGAAGCATGCACCCCAGATGATGCGATAACAGGAATTCAAGTATGTCTTCAACTATCTGAGTAAAGAGAGCATGATAAATAATTGAAGGAAAAATCATCAAGGTGTTGACTTGTCTCTAAAGAAAAATCAGTGAAAAATTAAGAGGCATCCTTATCATATTCCTGTGAGAAAACCATTTATAAGTGCCAGCTGTAATCAACACAAGCTTCAAGTAAGGAAAAGGAGAAACAATATTCCAATTACCGTTCCATTGAAAATAAAGAAAAATGGAAGAAAGTCAGTTTGGGTGAAGAAGGAGGACTTGAAGGAGAAGTTCCCTCCAGTGATTCATAGCTAAGAGAAATCCCAAGCATGGGAAAAGACGAAGCTAGATGGTAATGCTTCTATCATGGCTATGCCAAAGAAGGTTTGGATGAAGAAGGAGGATGATCTGATCTGGGGAGTAGATACTTTGTTTCTCTTCCTTAAAAGAAGAGAATGGACTCACAGGAGGCCAACTAAGTCAGATGTGGGCATAAGATCTCATACAAGCGATATGCATTTGAACAATGAAGGTATGGATGATGCCCTTTGCTGATTACAATAATATATTTGTTTATTACAAATGTATCATCATTGAAAGAGATAGGAGGAGTGCAACCAACATGATTTAAAGGGATTACAAAACAATACTTTATGTTGTGAAAAAAGAAGATGAGCTACAGTAGAAGTTTCGAATGAAATAAAGTTGATAGTCAAGGCAGGTCCATAGACTCAGTCCTCATGTAAATGCAAGGAAGAAACTGCAAGAGATTAGAGAGAATTGGGATAGGGGGAATTACTTTATTTAGTAGTAGCAGGAGATAAATGTCAGTCTCAGGAAGAAATATTGTTGAGTAAATTAAATGTTTGCATCTTGGGTGAAATACCCTTATTTCATTTAAGTTGTGAGTTTGATTATGCCTTAGAAGTCTTGTGTTCATGAAACAAAATTGGTACAATATTTTCATGTCCCTCAAAATTCAATTGGTATCACTATGTCAGTTGGTAGTCTTGGGTTGGTTTCTAGTTGGTAGTCCCTATTATAAATGTATGATCTCAAGTGGAGAAGTGTTGAAGATTCGCACGAGAAGTAAACACATTCTTGGCAGCAACAATACAGGTGAAGAGCAAGATGAAATGCTGTTGGCTTGTGTTATGTTCTTGGGACGAACATACCTATGGCTTTTGGTCCATGCTTTTGGACGCGATGGTTTTCAGTCCATGGTATTAGATGCTTTGGCATGTATAAATATGTATTGTAACATTGAAAGGAATATAATGAAAAATCAACTGGTAGTCTCGGTTTTGGGATCCAGGGGAAAAATCGGTGTATATGTGTTTTTATGTATTATGCTCTCGCATCTGTTTATTTTCTGTGTTCTAGAATTCGTATGCAGGTAATTTCTGTACAGTGTAAACCTACAATTTGTATCAGAGCTATTTTGCTTCAAAGGACGCCTTTGTTGTTGAGCGGGTTTCGCTCGTCGGGCCTATGGATAGTGAACCTGTTTAGTGGAATCTACAAGATCATTCTGGTGGTGAAAGAGATGGTGAGTAGTGGAAAATAGAGATCGAGAAATTTAATGGTCAAAGTTTTGAGTTGTGGAAACTCAAGATGGAGGATCTGTTGGTGGATAAAGATTAGTGGATCGCGGTAGATCTGGGTACTAAACCAATGGGAGTTTCCGATGAAGAATGGAAGATGTTGGATCAAAAGGTAAAGAGCACAATACGATTGTGTGTCTCAGATTTAGTATTGCTAAATGTATCAGGGGAAGCTACGACAAAGGCTTTGTGGGACAAGTTAGAGACTTTGTACCAATCTAAGTCTCTGGTGAATAAACTGTTCCTGAGAAAAAGTTGTAAACCTGAGGATTAAAGATGGAGACTCGGTGACAGAACATCTGAACGCATTTAATACTGTGGTAAGTTAGTTAACATTTATTGATATTAAAATTTCAGATGAAGATAAGTGCATGAGTTTGTTGTGTTCTCTACTAAATTCGTGGGACAGTCAGGTTATTGCAATAGGTATCAATGCAACTGCCTTGCATTTTGATGAAATAGTCTCATCCTTGCTGATGGAGGAGATGAGACAGAAAAATATAGAGAGCCATAATCGTGATGCCTTGTCTGTACGAGGATGGTCATAGAACAAAAACAAAAATAAGTCATCGAGTGGGAGATCTAAATCTAGAGGGAGATCTAAACCTCTACGAAAACATGTAAAGGTGGTGTGGTGGAAATACGAAAACTAAGGGCACTTCAAAAGGGACTATAAATCTAAAGCACCTAATAAAGGAAAGGGATATGATGATGCTCCTTCTGTAGAGGCAAAAACCACTTCAGATGAAAGTGGGGATGTGTACTTGGCTTCTTCAAGTACACATGTAGATCATGAGGCATGGTTGATTGACTCAAGTGCATCCTTTCACTTCACTATCCATAACGAGTGGTTCTACAAGTATGAGAAATAGGACTGTGGTGATGTCTTCGTGGGGGATGATAGGAAGGCTAGAGTCATTATTCATGGAAAAGTAAACTTGAAGTTGCAAGGTGGAGGGGTTAGAACACTTCCAGGTGTTCTGCATATTCCTACGTTGGCCAGAAATTTAATTTCTATAAGCAAGTTGGATGATGCAGGTGTAAGAACATTCTTCAAGAAGGATACCTACAAGATGGTTCGGGGAGCATTGGTATTGATGCAGGGAGTTCAGATTGGAACTCTATACAAGCTGCAAGGTAGCACGGTTGTTGATGGGTGCAACAGTTATGTGGTTCCTGAAAGTGGAGGGGAAAATCTAGCGGTCTATGGAGAGAAGACCATGTTGTGGCATCAAAGGCTTGGACATATTTGAGAGAAGGGCCTTCGAATACTTCATGGTAAAGGTATGGTAGAAGGTATGAGTAATAGCTCTTTGCATTTTGATTTCTATGAAAATTGTGTATATGGGAAGCAGAATCGGGTGAGTTTCCCCTCTGGTGGTAAGAGGGAAAAACAAATATTAGAACTTGTGCACAATGATATGTTCGGACCTATGAAGGTTCCATCACTGGGTAAGTCTATGTACTATCTATCATTTATAGATGACTTCTCAAGGAATACATGGATATATTTACTCAAGAAGAAATCTGAAACCTTTGACAGATTTAAAGAATTCAAGGCTCTGGTGGAAAACCAGACAGAGAAGAAGATAAAGGTGTTGAGGACAAATAATGGCAGAGAGTTTTGCAGTAAGGAATTTGAAGAATTTTGTAAGAAGTGTGGTATAGCAAGGGCAGAAGAGTACTCCATATACACCTCAGCAAAATGGAGTTGTAGAAAGAATGAATAAGACATTGATGGATTGGGAAAGAAGCATGCTCAATGGTGTTGGGTTAGGATAATAATTCTGGGCAGAGGCAGTGGAGACAGTATGTTACCTGGTCAATAGATCACCTTCATCAGCATTGGAGGATAAGACTCCACAAGAGGTATGGATTGGTAAGAAACCCTCTCTTTCACATCTGAGGGTATTTCGACGTGATGCCTATGTACATGTTCCAAAGGAGAAACGAACCAAGTTGGATATTAAATCTAAAAAGTGCATCTCTATTGTGTATAAGGATGGTTTAAAGGGTTATAAGCTTTGGAACCTAGTAACAAGGAAGGTTGTGTACAACCGAGATGTGGTGTTCATAGAGGTGAAAGATGTTATTAAACATGAAGTCCAACCAAAATAACCTAAGAAGATAGGGTTTGAGCTAAAGGAGGAAGAACCAAACTCTACAACAAAGGAGGAATCAGAAGATGAAGAGCCACAAACTCTAGGTGTGAGAAGATCATTTCAAGAAAGAAGGCAACAAGAAAGGTATAGTCCATCCACTTTATTTTCAAATTTTGCTTCGTCTATTACTGATGATGATCCCAAAACTATGAAGGAAGCAGTAGATTTAGAGGATGGAAAACTCTGGAAAAAGGCCAT
This sequence comes from Pinus taeda, assembly GCA_000404065.3. NCBI lineage: Eukaryota > Viridiplantae > Streptophyta > Pinopsida > Pinales > Pinaceae > Pinus > Pinus taeda. Next base: position 16,945 of record APFE030355961.1, read on the forward strand.
GGTTGATGAAATGGCATCTTTGCACAAAAATGAGGCTTGGGATCTGGTCGAGTTCCTGGTTGGAAGGAAACCCATTGACAACAGATGGGTAGTCAAGAAGAAGACAAATATAGAAAGAAAGGTGGAGAATTCAAAGCTCGGTTGGTAGCAAAAGGTTATTCCTAGGTGTCGGGAATTGATTTTGGTGATATTTTTTCTCCTGTTGCCAAGGTAACTTCTATTAGGTTACTTTTATCTATTGCTACTGATTTTGATTTTGAGGTAGAACAGATGGATGTGAAGACAACATTTTTTCATGGGGATCTGGAAGAGGAGATCTAATTGAAGCAACCTGAAGGCTTTGCGGTGAAAGGTAAGAAATCACTAGTATGCAAGTTAAATAAGTCTCTGTATGGGTTAAAACAGTCACCAAGGATGTGCTATCAGAAATTTGATACATTTATATAGGGCCTTGGCTTCACTACAAGCAAAGCAGATCATTGTGTGTATTTTAAATTAGTTGGTGACTATGTTATTTATATGGTCTTGTATGTAGATGATATGTTGCTTGTTGGAAATGACAAAAAAATATCCAAGATTTGAAGACCCAATTGTCCTCCAAATTCGACATGTAAGATATTGTTGTTGCAAACTATATTTTGGTCATGGAAATTAAAAGAGATTGGGTAAAGAGGAAGCTCTGGTTAAACCAGAGGAAGTATGTTGAGACAATACTGCAGAGGTTTAATATGTAGGATAGTAAAACGGTGAAGGTTCCTATTCCTATAGGTGTAAAGCTATATGCTGAATAGTATCCCAAAACACAAGAAGAGGAAGAGGACATGTCCCATGTTCCATATGCAATTGCAGTCGGTAGTCTAATGTATGCAATGTTCTATACTAGACCAGACATTGCACATGCAGTGGGAGTACTGAGTAGTTTTATGTCAAAACTAGGGAAGGAGCACTGGATAGCAGTGAAGCCAGTTTTTAGGTATTTGTGTGGCACTAGTGATTATGGTTTGTGCTACCAAGGAAGAATAGGATTGGATAGAGTTTTGGATATATGTGGCTTTGTTGATTGAGACTGGGTTGGAGATTTGGATCAGAGAAGATACACAAGTGGGTATGTGTTTAACCTATTTGGAGGTGTTGTTAGTTGGATGAGTAAGAAACAATTTGTATTGGCACTATCAACTAAAGAGGCAGAATACATGGCAGCCACTCATGCAAGCAAGAAAGTAGTTTGGTGGCAGAGATTGTGTTCAAGTATGGGGTTAGTACAAGGAGCTATAAGGATAGACTGTGACAGCCAAAGTGCAGTTTTCTTCGCAAAGAACCCTGCTTATCATTCAAAGACAAAGCAAATTGACGTTCAGTATAACTTTGTGAAGGATATGATAGAAAAAAAAATGGTGTTGCTGGTTGTTATCACTCAGGTTTTCCCAAAAGTTGTAAGAAAGGGAAAGAAGGCTGAGGTAACCACAAACCAATCTTTTACATACAAAATCTAGCCAATCTGTATCCAAAGAGGGCTCTCTCTTTAAGTTTTAGCTTTGTATTTTTTAAGATATTAGGTTAGTTATGAAGTTTGGGAGATTTGTTTGAGTTTGGGTGGTGAGATTCAATAGTAGAGGGGTAGGACTCTCTAGTTTAGGCCATTGGGCTAACAGAGTCAAGTAAGATGGCTTAAATGGACTTGGTTTCCTAACAAAGAATGGTTTCACAGGGCAAGATGGTCAAACAAGAAACAAATAAAGACTTGGAATAAATGGAATGTTTTCAAAATAGGTGAAGGGCAGTTAAGAATCCTTCAATCTATTTGAAGAGGGAATGTGAATGATTACTAATAAAGAGAAGTTAAGTATTCTTTAATAAATAATCAATGTGGCAGAATTAGAAAACATGAGCAATTAATATTTCACTGTTTATTCTAATTCAGAAGAAAACAAAGAAAATGATAACATTTGAAGACAGAGTGCAATTAAGCATATTCTGAATTACTCTTTTTTGTTTATCATTCAGATATGAAAGAAAGGTGATATAATAAGCAAGGAAAACTTTAAAACATAAGGTATAGAGGACTTATTGATCTGGTGTTTGATTCAAGAAATCTATAAAAAGTCCTTTGCCTCAATTCTTTATCCAGCAAGCCACCCAAAAATTTGATCCAATCAGCACTTTATTCCAAAAACCAGTATTACAACACTGTATATGAATCCGCCCTCAATACTCAAATTGAGGGAATATTTATAAAAAATATTTTACAAAAAATATCTCATAACAGAGTGAGATATATTCTAGTGATGACAAGTCATTTTTACAAGAAAATAGAGACAACTAGTCTCGAAGATAGGAGGGAAGGAAACTGATGTTGTGTTGTTCCTATTTGTGCTAAGTGTGCTAGAGGTAGGCCCTTTTACTTGGCTTGCTACTGTCTTATTTAGTAACTTCATGTTGGATGTCCTGTTTTGACTGATGCTTTTTACCTGTTCTGATAAACTTTAACTTGTTTGATCCTTGATCACCTTTATTTATTTTACCTTGGTAAATAGCCCAAAATTTATATTTACCCAAGATGAAACTTACAAAATTTCTAACATGTCTTCCCACCATTTTTTCTCTGGAAATTTGTGCTTCTGAAGTTTCCTTAGAGTTTCATCAATCTTTGTATATCTGAAAATGTTAGGTTGGATGGTGGATAAGTGCTTTACCTCATGTTCAATATAAAATAAGTTCTCTAAGCTGTCATAGAGAACTGGGCCTATGGGGAGTGCTTTCACTTCTGATGCACTTGTTGATGAGCTATCTTGATTGCCAGCATACTTATTCAATTTATCTACATAATCAATATGTCTCATTAATTTTTCATTAATGACCAAAGGACTTGGTAGCCCTTTGCCCTGCAAAACTATGAACTTCTTCATAAAAGAATTGATTTCCACTTGCATGTTCTGGCACCTTCTCTCTAAGTTCTACATAAAATTTCTCTTGGTTAGAACCCTTTTGATTGCCAAAATGGTGTCTATCCTGTCAGAGATGCCAAGTTCTTCCAATTGCTCTCTATTTCTGTTGCTCAAAAAACGTATAAGCTTCTTGGCTTCATCTGGAATTTTACCCAATTGTGCTCTTGTTTGTTGAATTTCTCCATGGGTTGTTTTCACTAAGTTGATCTATTCGTAGATCACTTGGATATATGGCCACAAATCATTAATATATTGAATGATGTTAGCCCAAAGGATTTTCTTAATTTCTGCCAGGGGCTTATTAAAAGTGAGCTCTTGTTCTAATGTTTTTACTTTATTTTCTAAGGCTTTAATCTCCCTAGTTTTTTCCACAACACTTATTTTGGAGATATCATAACTTCTCTCTTCCTTAGCCAATTTCTCTTTTACCTATTTCAACTCTGTAACTTGTAATCTCATTTCTTCCATGGCCTTCTGCGCTTAAATTTGTACTGCTGCTTGGTGTTGTTCCTGCTGTTGATATACCTATTGAAATTGTACCTGTGATTACCTCTGTTGTGACTGCTGGGACATTTGGAGCTAATGCTATTCCAAGTGTAGAGGGAAATGCAGTTGAGACTCTAGGGATTTCCTCAGGAGGCTTAGAGGTCGACTCTCCCTGCTTTTCCTTCAGTTCTTTTTCTAGTGCCTGCTCTGTGTCATTTAGTCTTTCATTAAGTTTTAAGAGCAGGTCCATCATATCCTCTTTAGATTTCTGTTGTATAACTTCTGCAGTTTGTGGATGCCTTGAAGAAAGTAGCTTCAGCTATTTCCTCAGGGAGACAATGTCCTCTTTTTTTTTTTTGATTAGTGCCTTTATGCCTTTAGCATCTTTGGCATCATATACCAATCCCATGATGATTTCTTTTAAGGATTTTATTCTATTATCCTTGGCTAAAGAAGAGGTTTTCTCCAAATTTAATTGAGCAGTTCTATTGTCCAAGGAATTTGTAACTTGTGGGTCAGCATTGCGTTGTTAATTAGTGTGGAATAAACCATTTCCCCAGTTTTCTTATGAAGCTCAATCTGTTCCATAGGATGAATATCTTTGGCTAAGACCTCCAAGTTTGTTCTGATGTAATTTGTGGCTAACTAGGGTTGCTGTACATTTGGCTTAAAGTATCTCATTAACATATTGCCTTCCTTAATGTCATAGGCTCACATTAATCTCTACTAGTTTGTGGGGGCTATTTTCAAATACTGATTGTAAATTTAAAGTCTTACGGGATCATTTCTGGCTTTTATCTCTGTGAAGGTTTTCTTGATGTCTGAGGCCTATTTATTTTGTGGCCTGAGGGATGACACTTATGTATTGTGTTGTCTTTCTAACTCTTGCATCTGTGAGCTAGCAGATGTTTCTCCCACTATAAAATTTTGTTGGCTAGCTCTTTCTTCTCTCTGGATGTCTACAGTTTCTTCAATTATTTCCTCTTCTGACAGAGGGTTCAGTCTTTGCCTTTTTTCTCCAGGCTCTCTTGTGGGTCCACTTATAGGTGTGGTGGTTTCCCTGTCTCTCTTTTTATTTCTTTCCTCATTTAGAGGAGTTTGCAATGCTGGAATTTCTGTTTCTTTAGTTTGGGCTGGAGGAATTTGTACTTGATTCTGCTCTTTTGACATTCCAAGCTTATCTGACATAGTAGGCTGCTTTGTGGCCTCTATTTCTTTGCCTTTGGAAGTTCCTGTAGCTGGTACGTTGGTTTTCTGTGGAGGCTGCTGAGAAGTTCTAGCAGAGGATGTACCAATTTCCGATCTTTGAAGTAGCTTGAATGGTACTTTTCCAAAAGAGTCCAAGTCAAGTGTCTTTTCAAGATCTTCCATAGTAGTTTCCATTTTTTCCTATTCACTAATATCTTCTATTAGGCTCCCTTCTACCCATTCATCCAAGTTTGAAAAATTCTCAATCTCTGGGATCCTATGGTGGATATAGGGGGATAACCTATTTTTTGTCCTTCTTTCACATATGAAACTGTTAGGGTCATATGGCACCCACCAAATTTTTTTTCTTAATTTAAGGCGATGTTCTAAAATCTTTTTAGCTTCTTGCCATGCATCTCTAGAATTGATGACAAAAAGGCCTAGTTGGTTCTTTATTCTTAACTAGGCCTTCTTCTTTGCAGCACAGAAATGAACTAAATCTACATTGATGATCTGTTTGAAATACACTAATGCAAATAATCTCATGGGCACATATTTTGGTAACTTGAAAGGGCAAAGTTCACACCCATAGATTTTGATTTCTGTGTGATTTTTGTACAGGTACCAGTCACCTATCTTGTATTGCTTTGAGAGTTGGAGAATTTTCTTCATGTCACCATTGATCCTAGGAGGGGAAACTCCTATTAATAGATAGGTTGTTGGGTGTCCAAATAAATCAATGAACTCATTATAAGTATAAGAGGACTCTAGGGTTTTATGAAAGATTGAACTCCAAAATATCACAGACCTTCGATTTCCTTTTGAGTCCAATTTCCTGATGGAGAAAGGAAAGCCTTCTGGTTGATGATATAACAAAAGATGGTATATAAAAGATGTATATTTGAAAACTCCTTCTCTTTCCAAATCCATGAATTGATCATGGATTTTATTGGCAATGAAAGTGGCATAGTCATGTCTCACAGTAGGGGGGCTATCTTCGAGTGAAGATTGATAGTAACACTAGGGTAATATCATCAATAAATTCACTAGAATTAAATCCCATGATCAGGGATATCATGTCAACAATGAGTCTACCAGTTTTAGTGAAACAAGTCTATAGATATGGAGGTGAACCTTTGGGCTGGTAGTTTGGTAACATGAAGGCTTGAGCAATGCGGTTTATTCCTGATTGAGATAACTAAGGGGATTTTTCAAGTAGATATCCCGGGGAAAGAGAAGAAAGGGGCTGAGTGGAATGGAACTCTATAATTTCATTGATGCATTTAGCAGTTATGGGGAAAATGCCAGTTTGGGATGGGGACATAACTTCTCTATGGACAGGATCATAGTTGGCACAACAGTGATGAATTATCTCTGGGAAAACATGGACTAAGGGGATGAAATACATGGGAAGGTTAGATTCCCACAGTCCAAAAAAGTCAGACTTATTCAGATGACTATCTCTGATTTGGCAGAAGATTTTGAGATGTTTACTATCACCAGATAAATATTTTATTTGAAAATATTTGTTGGCCAGGGGTAGATAATATAAGTCTTTATGGAGTGCATTCATGGGCATGACATTCAGGGCTAAAGGGGCTTCCATATTTGGTTCTTGTGTTTTCAAAATGGAATTCGTGCTTTCTATGGGAAAACAGACTAAACAACAATTTTGGGGTCTTTTTGTGGCAGATATAGACTGTTTTTAACTTGAATTTGGCTTTTTTTGGGTAAAATTCTCAGTAGAAAATTGAAATTGCAGGGTTGCAAGGTAAACTGGATAAATACTTGTGTTAAAGAGGAAGACCGTACAATGGCAGGTTGGTTGATAGGCTGCGAGCTCATTGTTGTAGTCTTTCTTGTCGGGTGGTAGTTGGGAAACTGGAACACTGGATTCGGTCGTTAATTTTGCATGGGAGCTCGGGACGCAAAAAACTATAGCGAAAATGACATTTTATCATTTATTTAACGAATTTCAGGTTGGCGGGTCTTTTTGCATTTATTGAGCGGATGACGTAAGTTGAATGTGATTTCTTGTCGTTATGTGGAGGGTGGTAAGCATTTGTATCAGATCGCTTTTGGAGTCAAGTGGTATCGGGCAGAGGGTGAGCGATCACATCGGTTGTGTGACGTGTGGTAGGAGTACGGGGGAAAAATCACCTATGATTGCGAGTTAAAGCGTGATCACTAGGGGGGCGCGATATCGTCCTCAACCATCAGATGACAGTGGATTGATCGAACGGTGGACAGTCATGGGATATGGTGGGGATTTAATGCAGTGGGCCTGGCATAATAAACAAAGTTTTAATCATATCTTGGGCATTTTGATTGGTTGCGGGGATGGTTATTAATTAACCCAAATGGTTAATTAATCCCATATTTTGGTGAAGCGGAGAAGGTTATTAATAAATTCCAGATAAATTTATTAATCCCTTTTTAATAGCATTGATGGTTATATTTAACCACGGCGGGGATACATAATATTTTGGAGATTTATATGTAATTACATAATACTAGAAAGATTAAAATTTATTTGGGAGTTATATAATAATAGTTAGTAGTTAACATGAAGTAAAATGAAAACAAGTGCTAAGTAAATGTTAAAGATTTACAATAAGCATAGGCTAAAGTGGGAAAGTGGGTTTTCAAGTGATATTATGTATTTTCTCAGTAAAATAGGTTTTTTAGTTAGAAAAACTTTATGAGATGAAATGAATGACTAATTGATGATTTTGAGTACTTAGGCTTTTAGATCATTGGGCTGAGGGTTCGATCCCTCTAGAAGTCAAAGAAATGCTCTGAGCCCCTTTGATTTTCAAAGACCTTAATACTTAGGGGAAATTAGTAAAATACTTTTAAGGAAAAATGTGAAGGGAAGTTAGTTATTTAACCTTGTCTGCTTGAATTGCATCAAGCGAAATGACTACTTTGCACTTGTGATAAAAAGGTGAAAATTAACACATTTAGAGACATAATTCATCACAAGTAATTATGCAACACCATCTACCTACCCTACCTACTTTAGCCTAACATTTTTCTTCTTTATTTGGGTGCACTGAGACTGGCAAACCCTTATCAAATCATCATTTTCTTTTACATGGCAAGCCTACCTAATTCTGCACTTATTACATCCAAGGGCTCAGATTAAATTGTTGAGCTCCTTTTTATTTACTCTACCTATCTACTCATCTGCCAAAATTAAACAGTTTGGTCATATTTTATTTTCTATTCTACAACACGAAATTGAAAAATGAATGAACCAAGTTTAAACAGTTTGACTTTCCATAAATTGTGGCAAAAGTTTAACAAGATGCACACAATTACTTTTTACAGAAAATGAAATAGTTGTGGCATTTAGACTTGCACACTTTCTTGGTCTATTTTGTTTGGGGTTCATTTCTTTCACTTTTTTGACCATTTTATTATTTTTACTCTTTGATTTTTCTTTTAGGGTATACCCTCTTGACATTTTTTAATTTTTTTGATTTTTCAACAATATGGAAAACCTTTGCAACAAGGAAAGGTATGAACATATTACAGAGCTCATCAAGTCAATCATGAAATATGACACCTATTGGTATAGGAGCACAACACTGGATCCACTTGGGGATGGTTATTCTTGGTGAAAAGTCAAGAACAACAGGTCATATGGCCTTCTGAATGATTATGACTGTGCTCTGAAATCTCCTTCTACTGATTGCTTTATTGTATGTATGACAGTAACACTTGTGAAGCTTAGTGCCTTCTCTTTTGGCTTCAACTCCAACAAGTTACTATCCAATCCAAACTATGACATTATCAAGGATATAATATGTACATGTTAAACTAGAATTTATCAAAAAGTTGGATAAAATTAATGTTTTAGCATCCGACCATTAACTTGTCCTTCTTCTGTCTCTGTACCATCCAAATTATTTAGAAAGTAAGTATTGTTCCCTTGTAAGGCCTGGATAATAAAATGTCTCTTCCACAAGAAGTCAAACTTCCCATGTTTTCCTTTGTCTTATCTCCTAGAATCCCATCTCAAAACTTTGTCTCCAAGGAATAAATATTTTGCCTTGGTTCTCTTATCAAATATTCTCTTAAGTTTCTCTTATACTACTTGAGATCTTTGACACACTTCTTCTCTGGTCTGCTGCAAATGGATGGTCTGATTAATTCTCCTTTGAATATCATTGGGCTCCACCTGAGCTTCTTGAATTAGTTTCATTATAGGAATTCCTAAAGATGAAGGAAATGCATCCTCCAAACCATAAGCTAGTTCATAAGGGCTAGTTCTAATAGATTTCTTTGTAGTGATTTGTCTGCCCATAGTGCATTAGTAAGTTTCTTGCGCCAATTTTTCTTGTTTTCTTCCAATAATTTCTTAATGATATTAATTAGGCTTTATTGGAAGACTCAAGTAGATCATTACCTTGAGGGTAATAGGCTATGGAATGGCCTAAAGTGATATGGTATTTTTTACAGAAACTTATCATTTTCTTGGATTTGAAGGCAGAAGCATTATCAATTATGATCTTTTCAGGACAGCCAAATCTAGATAGTATGTTGGTTTCTAAGAACCCTATGATGACTGTGTCATTGGCTTGTATGGAAGGAATGGCTTCTATCCACTTGGTGAAATAGTTTGTGGCATTTAGAATCCATTTATGTTGGCCAGAAGAGGGAGGGTGGATTCCTCCAATGAAGTCCAGTCCCCATTGTTGGAAGGGATTTTCAGTGGAAATTGGTCTCAGGGGTAAGGGTAACAGTTTCCTCTTGCCTTCAAAAATTTGACATTTGTGGCAAGCAGTAACAAATTTCTTTACATCAGTGAACAAGGTTGGCCAATAAAATCCAGATCTGAGGATTTTGTTTGCAGTTAACTTCCAGTAAAGGTGTCCACCACAATCTCCTGCATGAAATTCTTTGAGAAGCTTGTGAGCTTCTTCTTTTACTAAACAATTCAATAGAATACCTTCATTATTTTTCCAAAAGAGAACATTATCTAAAATAAAAAATCTTAAATCTTTCATCTTTAAAAACCTTTTCTTTGTTTTGGCAGCCCTGGAGGAGCCTGTAGGTTTAATAATACATAAATTATATCAGCATACCAAGGTGAATCTAAGAAGGCCTGGCTGATCTGTGGAGTCGCCATCTCTTCTTCATTATCCAGTACATTAATATCCAGGGCTTAGAAATTTGTTTCAGTCATGAGTTTTTCTAATCCCTATCCTTTTATAAGCTTTCTGGGTTTTATTTCAATATCATATTTCAATATAGTAGCAATCCATTTACCTCGTTTGCCTTCAATTCCATCCTAGTTCAAGATGTCTTTGACAACAACATTTGGCACATAAGCTATTACATGGGAGTACAATATATAGAATCTAAAATATTTAATAGTTTTCACAAGTGAATAAGCTTGTTTTTCCATGATTTTGTACTTTAAAGGTGCATCCCTAAGTGCTTTACTAAGAAAGGCTATGGGTTTCTGACATCCTTGATCATCTTTTCGTAATAAAACAACAGCAATGGTGTGTTCTGATGCAAATGAAAATATTATGAAGTCTCTATCAAACTTTGGACTTGTCAGGACCAACGTTCTAGTCAAAGCCATTTTAATTTCTTTAAACGCTTATTTGGCTTCTACTATCCATTTAAACTTTGAATCCTTTTGCAACATATTAGTAAGCAGTCTAATCAATTCAGCTAAATTAGATATAAATCTTATTAAAAAGTTAATCTTTCCTAGGAAATCTTGAAGTTAGTTGACGATTCTGGGGTGGGGTATCTGCAAAATGGCTTCTACTCTAGTAGGATCAATTCTATTGCCATCTTTGGAGATGATATGGCCTAAGAGTTTGCCTTCTTCTAGACCAAATAGGGACTTTTTAGGATTTAGAGAAATGCCATATTGTCTGCATTTAAGAATACTTGTTTCAGATGATCTAAATGTTGTCGATCTGATTTAGAAAAAACAGTGAGGGCATCTAGATATATGAGAAAGAAAACATGAATTTAGTTTGCAAAAGATATGTCCATTACTCGTTGAAAAGTTTCCCCTACGTTCTTGAGTCCAAATGACATTTTAACATATTTAAATGTTCCGCATGGTGTTGTAAAAGAAATTTTTTCCTGGTCATCAAGATGAACCAGAATCTGGTTATAGCCTGAGAACCCATCCAAAAGTGAAATCCTAGAAGCACCTACCATCGTTTGTAAAATGTGATCCATCTTAGGTAAAGGGTAATTGTTCTTCAAAGAAACCTTGTTTACATTTCTTAAATCAACACCTAGCCTAATTTTTCCAACCTTTTTCCTTGTAGTATTAAATTAGAAACCCACTCTGAAAATCTGATAGGAGAAATTATCCCTGCTTCATACATTCTTTTGATTTCCTTCTCAATTAAGGGAAGTGGCACAGGGTTAATCCTTCTAAGCTTTCGCTTGAATGGTTTTTGATTTTCCTTCAGAGGGATTATATGTTGAATTATGGAGGTATCATATGATTTTAGGTCTTCATAGCTCCAGGAAAATACATCTTGGAATTCTCTCATTAGTTCAACATATTTGAATTTTTTATCAGGGGGAAAATATTTGGATAATTTTACCATTTTCGAATTTTCTTCAATTCCCAAGTTATAGTCTTTGATATCTTCTTTTAGAGGTTCTGTATTAGGTTTCATTGGGATATCATTAAAGTCAAAGATATCTTCCAAAGGAGTTAATCCTTTAGGCAATTGATTATCTTCCAAATTAATAACTTCAAATTCTCCTTCAATAATTTCATCAATGTCTATTTCTTTGATATCCTGCATTTCTTTATTGGTAAATTTTGTTGGGTGGAGCATTTGAGTTCCACTTTTTGCTAAAATGTCTATTTCTATTTGATTTATTTGATCAAATTCACTAGCTATATCTATATATATACTAATGTTGGAAAAATCTTCCTCTAGTATTAAGGAATTGTTAATCTGAATATCATTGTCAAACACTTGCCAGTTCTTTACATTGTCAGGTATGGCTGGCTTGTGTCTAATCTTAGCTGTGAACTGATTATTGGGTTCAAATGGAAGTTTACAGGTGCTAGCAAGCATTGCTAGGATATGAGCATGCAAATTATGTTTTCTTGGGATTTTAGCCAACTGAGTTTCTAGAAATGTATTGAGAATCTCAATCATTGTTCTCCTGTAAGATATTAATCTAGGATTGTTTGTGAAAAAATTCACTTTTATCTGTTGAATGATTAAATTAGAATGTCCTAGAACTGATACTTTAATTGCCGCTAAATTTTTGACTAATTTAAGACCTAGCAACAGAGCTTCGTATTCAGCCATATTATTAGTGCATTTAAAGTTTAATCTATAGGCATGGCCTTCAGCATGATCGTTTTCAAGATTGTGCACCCAAATTCCTGCTCCTACTCCTAACTTTTTAACTCAACCATCAAATTCTAAGCACTAAAGGATCTCATGTTCGTAGTTAGTATCAAGAGTCTCAGGGATTTTTTTAATAGGAAGATCTATTTTTTTAATCTCTTCTCATTTCTTTTGAGTATCTGATGTATCATTGTTCTCAGAAATTTCTTGAATTTGAACACTAGACTTTTCATTTGTAATCTTTTCTTGTTCAACTGCTAAAACTTTTACTTCATTCAAATGATCAATTTCAGCATTATAGAGAATAAAAGAATCCATATAAGAGTGAATGGAGTAGATATGGAAATTTTGAGGTCTCTCCTGGCTACTTACCACATATTTCATTAAAGCTTCTCTGTAAAGTTTCTTAGGTTGAGCAAATATTGAAATAGTAACATAAGACATGTCTAATTGTAGAGATCCTTGAAACTTAGCACCCCAAGATCTAGACAATAACATACCATACTTTGGTGGAATATCAGCTACTCCTATGTCCATTAAGATGGTTTTGGTAGGATATTGGACTAGTGATACACATAAATCTTTGATTAATCCTAGACATCTAACCTAACTTGAATCAAAAGAGAAAAGGTCTTTATACGGCCTGGTGATGTCTATGTCCAGTTTCTCCATCACAGATATAGGCATTAAGTTATGAGAAGCACCATAAACAAACATGGCATTATGAAGTATTTTATCATTTATGTTCAGACTTACATCGAAAGGGGGGATTCCTCCATCTACTGATTTTCCATTTACCTCAGGGCCAAAAATCAATTCAATTTGATCATCAAAACATTTACTGAATCTTCATTCACAGAAGTTTGGAGTGATCTACTGATTTGAATTTTGTAGACATCATGTTGAGCCACTTCTGGCAATGGAATTGCTATTTTTAATTTATCTACTTTAGTCTCAAAATTAAACGGTTTTTTAGTCTGAGTCCTTGTATTTCGGACTGTTGGATTCTCTTTTCCTGTTGTATTTTCTGTATTTTTCTCCTTTTTAGGAGTGGGGTTATGGGCTGAAGTTGTTTCCAAATCAACTTTTGGAGGTTCTTATACGTTTTCTTTGGGAGGAATAGAAATAGAAGATTTTCTGTTATGTGGTTGATTATCGGATACGTCCTCAAATATTGGGTTATTTGGGTTAGTATCTGTTCTGGAAAGAATATGTATAGGGGTAGTATTGCTCTTACCTTTGTTGGGCTATTTGGTATCTTTTTGTCTATAGTTTTCAAGAACATCTATTCTTCTGCTCTTCAGATTGTATTGCTTGTGGACTTCATAAATGGCTATATCATATCTCTCCCTAAAGTTAAATGATTCACCTAAGTTTGTTTGGAATTATTTAAGCATGTGAACTTCTTGATCTTCTTGGGTCAAGAAAACTTCTTGTTCATTATTGAGTCCCATCAAATTAATTTGAATTTCTTTTGTTGGTTTATCAGAAGCTGAGGCTTCAGCGTAATTTTCCTAAAATGGGGGCCTAATATTTTGGTCAGTCCTAGTCTTTCCAGTATTAGGATTTTGGTTCTTCCTGAAATTTGGATTTCTACCAGTATTGCGTGGTTGACCCTCCCAAGGGGATTTTCTCTCATTTGTTTCTACTCTATCACCAAGCCTATCCATTCCTTTAATAATAGCACCTAATTTATGTTCAAATGCAAAAGGTTCCTCTTTAAAATGTATCATCTTTTCAGCTCTGGCTCTAGCTCGTTTAGATATTAGGTCGGCTTCAACACTGATAGCTATACTTTGCATCTCTTCTAAGTTTCGAGGAGCTCCTTCCCTAAGTTGATATGTCATATCAGAATCAAATCCATCAGGGAATTTGATTAATGCCAAATCTGGAGGAGGTCTAAGATTTTGAGGGATAGCCTGGTAAACATTATTGAACCTGGTACAATAATCTTGGACGATTTCTTGGGGGTCTCTTTTTAGGATTTCATATTCTGATAAAATGTGGAGAGCAAATTTCTTCTTTTCCCATCTATTTAAGAATGTCTGATATAGAGCTTGCAAGTCATTGATACTATTTGCAGGAAGGGCTGTGAACTAATTTTTAACATCTCCAGTCAAACTTTGTACAAATACTCTCATTCTAACATCATCATCATCAACTTCATATATTTCAAAATAATTGGTCCTTTTCTTAGTATGATGTTGAGTTGTTTAAGTGCCAGAGCCATCAAATGGGGTAATCTTGCTCTGATAGTCTTGGGGCATAGCACCCAAGTTGGCAGGTAAGTTCAGGGGAGTGTATCTGTTTTCCATGGTTGCAGGAATAGATGTGACAACTGTTGTGGTATGGATGACAATCGGAATGCGAGTTGTAGATGGAGGGGTGGAAGGTGTAGCTTGAGGTTAGGAAATCTAAGGTGTTGATGATGAACTTGGAGAGGATGTAGTGATCACAGAAAGGTTTGGTGTTCCTTCAGAGGTAAGCTTTGACTGAAGGAAGTTATGCAAATTTCTTTCAAGGTGTGAAGTGACAACTTCAAGTTTCAAATATTTAATAAATACGGGATTATGAACTGCGTGGGCTAACCCTGACTCTTAAAAGGTTACAAATAAAGAGGTCTCAAACCACTCATCAAAATTTTCGTCCTCAAGATAAATCCACTTCACAGGACAAAATCTTGATTTGTATAGAGGTTGAGAACTAGTAGAACTGTCTTGGCTCTCTCGCCTCCTAAGAATCCTACAAATCAAATTAGGATTTTCGAACACAGGTGGTGGATTTGGATCTGGATTAGATCTCGTATAACGAATCCTTTCTGAAGCCAGGTTTCTAGGTATATTTTTTTTAATTTTTTTTATAAATGGGTATAACAATACAACTTTAGCAATTTCTTTAAGAAGTTTTTAGATATGGGTTTTGAACTTTCTCAAAGACTTTATTAGACAAGAGGAAGTGATTAAGTATTTGAAACCAAATGTCCAATCTATAAGCTAGACCAGAGATAGACTAAAGTAGCATTCATTTACTTCTGTAATTGCAAAGCAAAAGCATTTCAAAGGCTACCTATCTATTTTCAGGCTCCGTCTGTAGCTTATAAAGTAAACAATAGTAACAAACAAATTATTCTGGTATGAAAAACCATAGATTCTTGGTTGGATCCCCAATGGAGTCGCCACTTTGTTATCACTTAGGTTTTTCCAAAAGAGGCCGAGGTAACCACAAACCAATCTTTTAGATATAGAATCTAGCCAATCTGTATCTAGAGAAGGCTCTCTCTTTATGTTTTAGTTTGTTTTTAAAAGATATTAGACTAGTTATGAAGTTTGGGAGGTTTGTTCGAGTTTGGGTGGTGAGATTCAATAGCAGAGTGGTAGGACTGGCTAGTTTAGGCCATTGGGCTAATGGAGTCAAGTAAGATGGCTTAACTAGACTTGGTTTCTTAACAAAGGATGGTTTCATAGGGAAAGATGGTCAAACAAGGAACAAATAAAGACTTGCAATAAATGGAATGTTTTCAAAATAGGTGAAGGACAGTTAAGAATCCTTCAATCTATTTGAAGAGGGAACGTGACTGATTACTAATAAAGAGCAGTTAGGTATTCTTTAATAAATAATCAAAGTGGCAGAATTAGAAAATAGGAGCAATTAAGATTTCACTGTTTATTCTAATTTAGAAGAAAACGTAGAAAATGATAACTTTTAAAGACAGAGTGCAATCAAGCATATTCTGAATTACTCTTTTTTGTTTATCATTCAGATATGAAACAAATATGATATAATAAATAAGGAAAACTTTAAAACATAAGGTATAGAGGACTTATTGATCCGATGTTTGATTCAAGAAATCTATAAAACGTCCTTTGCCTCAATTCTTTATCCAGCAAGCCACCCAAAAATTTGATCCAATCAGCACTTTATTCCAAAAACCAGTATTACAACAATGTATATGAATCCACTCTCAATTCTTCAATCGAGGGAATATTTACACAAAATATCTCATAACAGAGTGAGATATATTCTAGTGATGACAAATCACTTTTACAAGAAAATAGAGACAACTAGTCTTGAAGATAGGAGGAAAGGAAACTGGTGTTGTGCTGTTCCTATTTGTGCTGAGTGTGCTGGAGGTGGGCCCTTTTATTTGGCTTGATGTTGTCTTCTTTAGTAACTTTGTGCTAGATGTCCTGTTTCGAATGATACTCTTTACTTGTTCTGATACCCTTTGACCTGTTTGATGCCTGTTCACCTTTATTTATCTTACCGTGGTAAATAGCCCAAAATTTACATTTACCCAAGATGAAACTTACAAAATTTATAACATGTCTTCCCACTATTTTTGCTCTGGAAATTTGTGCTTCTGAAATTTCCTTAGAGTTTCATTAGTTTCTGTATATCTTAAAAAGTTAGGCTGGATTGTGAATAAGTGCTTTACCTCATGTTCAATATAAAATAAGTTATCTAAGATGTCATAGAGAACTCGTCCTGTGGGGAGTTCTTTCACTCCTGATGCACTTGTTGATGAGCTACATAATCAATATGTTACATTAATTTTTCATTAATGACCAAAGGACTTGGTAGCCCTTTACCCTGCAAAACTGTGAACTTCTCCATAAAAGAATTGATTTCCACTTGCATTTCCTAGCACCTTCTCTCTAAGTTCTGCATCAAAGTTCTCTTGGTTAGAACCCTTTTGATTTCCAAAATGGTGTCTGTCCTGTCAGAGATGCCAAGTTCTTCCAATTTCTCTCTATTTCTGTTATTTAAAAATGTATAACCCTGTTGGCTTCATCTGGCATTTTACCCAACTATGCTCTTGTCTGCTGAATTGCTCCATGGGTTGTTTTCACTAAGTCGATCTCCTCATAGATCACTTAGATAAACGGCCACAAATCATTAATAGGCTGAATGATGTTAGCCCAAAGGATTTTCTTAATTTTTGCCAGGGGCTTATCAAAAGTGAGCTCTTGGTCTAATGTTTTTACTTTATTTTCTAAGGCTTTAATCTCCCTAGTTTTTTCCACAACACTTATTTTGGAGAAATCATAATTTTTCTCTACCTTAGCTAATTGCTCTTTTACCTATTTCAACTCTATAACTTGTAATCTCATTTCTTCAGTGGCCTTTATCGATTCTTCTGCGCTTAAATTTGTATTACTTCCTGGTTCTGTTCCTACTGTTGATGTACCTATTGCAATTGTACCTATGATTACCTCTACTGTGACTGTTGGGAAATTTGGAGTTAATGTTGTTCCTAGTGTAGAGGGAACTGTAGTTGAGACTGTGGGGATTATCTCAAGAGACTTAGAGGTCGACTCTGCCTACTTTTCCTTCCGTGCTTTTTCTAATGTCTGTCTGTATCATTCAGTCTTTCATTAAGTTTTAAGAGCAGGTCCATCATATCCTCTTCAAACTTCTATTGTATAACTTTTGCAGTTTGTGGATGCTTTGAAGAAGGTAGCTTTAGCTGTTTCCTCGGGGCAACAATGTCCTCTTCTTTTTTCTTGATTAGTGCCTTTATGTCTTTAGCATATTTTGGATCATGTCCCAATCCCATGGTGATTTATTCTAAGGATTTTATTCTATTATCCTTGGCCAGAGAAGAGGCTTTCTCTAAATTTAATTGAGCAGTTGTATTGTCCAAGAAATTTTGTAACTTGTGGGCCAGCATTGCTTTGTCAGTCAGTTGGGAATAAACGATTTCCCCAGTTTTCTTATGAAGCTCAATTTGGTCCATAGGATGAATATCTTTGGCTAAGACCTCCAAGTTTGTTCTGATATAATCTATGGCTGAATAGGGTTGTTTTACCTTCGACTTAAAGTAAATCATTAACATTTTGCTTCCTTAATGTCATAGGCTAACATTAACCACTGTTGGTTTGTGAGGTCCATTTTCGAATACTGACTGTAAATTTGAAGTCTTATAGGATCATTTTTGGCTTTTATCTCTGTGAAGGTTTTCTTGATGTCTGAGGCCTGTTTGGTTTGTGGCCTAAGGGATGACACTTCTGGACTATGTTGTCTTACTAACTCTTGCATCTGTGAGCTAGCAGATGGTCCTCCCACTGTAAAAATTTGTTGGCTATCTCTTTATTGTAATAGCCCAATACATATATCTAATTAACTTATTAACATTGAATTTAAACTATGAAGATTACTTACCTGGCCTTACCTGTGGTAGAAGTAGGCTTACCACAACAGGGTTTTGGGGACGACTCTCCTCCCAACCGTAGGCTCAATTGCGGAGGATTCTGCTACAAATGGCCACCCCCGAGCCCTCAACCAATGACTACTGCCAGTATTCCTAAGTCTTAGTATACCATTCTTCCAAGAGAATGAAAGATAGAACCTCGGAATGATGGAACCCCCCCCATCCTCCTCACCATTCCTTAAATAGAACAAAACATTGGAAGGGGAACCACATGCACACCCTCCATGTGTCTGCATGCTACTTTTTCTTTACTTTCCTTTGATTTTTTTAGCTCTTTCCTTATTTTTGATAATTTCCTTCTTTTATTAGAGTTTTAATATGGTTATTACTATTTTTTATTTTTATTACTTATTTCTTTTAATATCATTTTTTATTTTTTATTTTGGTTATTACTATTTTTATTT
>APFE030355967.1:0-19970 GCA_000404065.3 Pinus taeda
CTACCCCCTATTGAGAAAAAAAAAAATCAAGCCTCGACTTCGGATATCACCTCCCACCTGCATTCTCAACAGGATGCTCAGTCTAGGAGACAGGCTTCTATGGCCCCACAGAACCCGGCTACTTCTAACATCCCAACCAGCTAGCAGAAGAAACAAAAGCTCCTCCATAGCTGAAGAAGCAAGGACGGCCTCCCAACCATTCTAAGCTACCTCCACCGTCTTGATCTCAATCGCCATCCGAGACCTTGCCCTCGTCGGGTATGAATACTCCCTCCATCCCTCTTTCCTCTTGTTTCTCATCTCATATTGATTGAATTTTATCTAGTTTTTTCTCTAAAATACATGTCATGAACCCATCATCTGATCATCTGGGTCTAGATTTAAATTCCTCCCCCCCTTTCATTAATTTTCTCACCTACCTCATTTCATCTGCCGCCATTTTCTCACTTGCACCCTCTTCGACTTCTCCCTCTCACCTCCCGTCTAGTACTCCTTCCCTCCTGCTACTCCCACCTGGGAGATACTTGACTTGCTCAAAAACTAAGAGTCAAGCCGAGGACCATATTGGACTTGAGATACTCCACTCTGCCCCTGCCCCCCAAACTTCACATGGGTCGACCTTCCAAAGCCCAAGGCACAAGTAAAGATGAGATTGCTTTGGGGGTTCAATATACCATCCCAGTGATGATTAGAGCCAGAGAATCCCAGCCTTCCCCCCCTCCATGAATATTTTGTCTTACAATTGTAGAGGGTTGGCTAGGCCGGATGAAAAACTAGCTCTTTATCTCTTAAAAAATGTTCCGCTTAATATTATCTTTCTACAAGAAACCCTGGGACCTATTTTAGACATTTCACAGTCCCTCCACAACATGCTTCCTGGTTGGATCATTATTGGACTTTATGCTCATGGGAGGTCAGGAGGTTTATCTTTGGGCTATAAATCCCATACCATAAAAATGCTCAATTGTTGGGGTGGTATGGGCCATCTTGGAGTAGACATCATATCTGTAGACTTGGGGATGAATTCCTGGATATTGAATTTCTAGAGCCCGTGCCAGAACAGACCAACATTTTGGAAAATCCTCCTGAGTTCTGATTTATTTTTGACTGACCACCTGATCCTGGGTGGGGAACTTAATTTTTCCATCAGACATTCTAAATCTTCGGGACACAGGGCACAACAAGACTCCCTTATAGATTACTTTTTATCTGAATTGGAAGCTCACTATCTGATTGATATCCCCTCTACAAAACCCCAAGCGACTTGGAGGAACAACAGAACTGGGGAAGATAGTTTGGCCCGCAGACTTGACCGCTTCCTTGTCAAAGAAAAGCTGTTGGACTTGGGTCTACAAATTAGACACTGGGTAGGTTCTGGTGGGATCTTTGATCACTTACCCATTTACCTAGAAATCAATGATGGGCGAGCAAAACCTAAAGAACCCTTCAAGTTATGTTCTGTCTGGCACAAGGATGATTCATATAAAAGATTGGTCACTGATTTCTAGAAAGCAAACCCCCCTCGGAGAGGAGAAGACAGTACTAGAAGATTTATACAAAATATTACAAACCTTAAGAGGATGTCCAAACTTTGGGCACATAACAAAAGAATACAGGAGGAACAAACTCTCTATAGGATTGAATCTGAAAATGTCGCATTTGGAAATGATCTTGGAGGAATATACACCTCATATGATCATAAGGAAAGGATGGTTTCTCATTATGCCGAAAGGGAAAAAATACTCAAGGATAAGGAAGAAAACTAGCACCTAAGAAGCAGAGCCATCTGGATGCTTGAAAGGGACGAAAACACTAAATTCTACCACAAATTCACCAATGGAAGAAAAGTGATCAACACCATTTGGCAGCTATAGAATGAGTAGGGGAAAATTGATAATTCATTCCTGCAATTTGCTGAACTTGCCTCCTCTGACCTCAAAAGGAGATAACGAGTCCCCAAGGAGATCAACTTTGCAGAGATTATTAGGGTTGCACAAATCTTTCCCAGATTTGTGGATCCTGTGGAAGGAGATGAATTAATAGAGGCAGTCTCTCTGGAGGAATTGGAACACACTTTAAAGTGGTTAAAAAGGATAAAAATCTGGGGCCCAATGGATGGTTGATTGAATTCTACTTGGCCTCCTTCAACATCGTTAGGGAAGACCTGCTCAGAATTGTTGAGGACTCGAGA
The DNA here is from genome assembly GCA_000404065.3 of Pinus taeda. Taxonomy (NCBI): domain Eukaryota; kingdom Viridiplantae; phylum Streptophyta; class Pinopsida; order Pinales; family Pinaceae; genus Pinus; species Pinus taeda. The sequence continues at coordinate 2,192 of APFE030355967.1, forward strand.
ATCAGAGGATTTCTTGAAACCTTAATCACCTCAACCTTCATTACACTCATATGAAAGAAATACAACCCAGACTCATTTGAGGACTTTCATCCCATATCTCTCTGCAACTACATATATAAGGTCATAGATAAGATCATTGCAAACATGATGAAACCTATTCTTTCTAATCGTATCTCTCCGGAGCAATTCACATTCCTACAGGTCAGACAGATCCATGAAGTTGTAGGCACTGCTTAGGAAGGAATTCATACTCTACACTCAACGCGAGGCAAGGTATGATTATGAAGGTCGATTTATCAAAAGCTTTTGACAGAGTAAATTGGATTTATATTAGAATGATGTTAACCCATTTAGGTTTCCCTTACTTATTCATCAAATGGATCATTAGCTGCATTACTAATATCCCTTTCAGCGTTCTGGTGAATGGAAGTGCATCTCCTTTTTTACCTTTGAAAGGGGGCTGAGACAGGGATGTCCCCTCTCGCCTTTTCTCTTCTTGCTTGTTATGGAAGGTCTTAGCAACCTCATCAAAGAAGAGCATCAAAGGGGCAGATTAAACGGTATAAAGATAACAAAAGGTTGCATCCTGACTCATCTTCTCTTTATAGATGATATCGTGGTTTTCATCAATGGTAGTATTGGGGACATTAGTATTATCAAAGCAAATTTCAGCCTTTTCCAAGAGGCAACTGGTATGATCATAAATGAAAGCAAGTCCACATTAACAACTGTTGAATGTACTCCGCATGAGATCTATTTTGCACTACAACATTTCCACTTCACTCAGCTGCAATTAGCTGATGGTTTAAAATACTTGGGGTACAAGTTAAAGCCACTTGGGTACAAAATTGCTAACTGGACTTGGCTCATCTCCAATATGGAGAAAAGACTTAACACCTGGCACCTCATATCTTTCACAGGTAGGATAACTCACTCTAATCAAAAGTGCCCTGGAGGCCACTCCTATATATCGGATGTCCCTGGCTTAGATACCCAGAGGCATTCTCAATCGAATGCAAGCCCTCTACTACAGGTTTCTTTGGCAAGGGAACAAACAAGGCAGGATCTTTGCTTGGTTTGGGTGGGAGGCTCTGAACCTACCAAAAAGATAGGGGGGTTGGGGCCTAAAAAAGTTAGAAGATTTCTCATTAGCACTTGCTGCAAAACATGGCTAAAAAGTAGTATCAACAGACAGCCTTTGGACGAGGGTCACATATGCCAAATGTATTGCTCCAATGCACATCATGGATTGGATTAGAAGAACCCATCTAAGTACCTCAAGCATCTCAATTATCTAGAAGGCTATACTAAAGGCTTTGAACCTAATGAGGGAGGGCCTCACTTGGAGAATTTGATCTGGGTACATTGTTCGCATTGGCATTGATTTGTGGGTGGGATGTGGGGACATGCACCACCTACCTAGGGATCTCACACAATATATCCAGCAACAGAACATCTTTATATAGAACAAATTCCAGACCCAGAGAATTCCTCCTTCCTTCAACAAGCCTGGAAATCTGCACATTAGTTAAACATTCCTCCTAATTAAACATAGCACTAGGAGGAATACACTTAAGCCCTCACTGAAGCTCACATCTGTATCGTTGATGGTGATGATCAGATTATATGGGCTCTTTCAAAAAATGGTAGGTACACACCAAAAGATAGATATATGACATTGTCGACACTAAGGAAGCCTCTACTACTTGTTGACTGGTGGAGACATCTTTGGGAACTCAAGGCTCCCCACAGAACTAGACTCTTCAGGTGGACCATCCTCCAAAACAAAATGCCTACTGGTGAAAAGCTCCTCAAACGAGCACATTATGGTCCTCATTGGTGCAGCTTTTGCAAGTAGGAAAATGAGTCCACTTCTCATCTTTTCTTGGAATGTACAACTATTTGTAACCTATGGAAACTTATACTACAGCCCATTGCACCCTCTGCAATCTGGGTTGGAAATTCTATACTTGTAGCTTGGCAATCCTAGTATTACACTTCCTCATCTCAAAAGCTTCAGAACCTTCCCCTTTTGATCTGCTGGACAATATGGATTACCAGAAACTGCATTATTTTTCAGGACACAGTGTCGAACTGGGTTGTGCTAGTGACTAAAGTCATGGCTGATTTCTCCCTCATTCCGGATGATCCTCCCCCCCGTAATTCGTGCACTCCCTCTCCTATTCAAATAAGCTACAACAAACCTTGGGCTTTCTTTGACGGTGCAGCTCAAGAGTAAGGCTGTGGAGGGGGGGCTATACTTCACATATCCCATCATCATTCTTATAGCATGCTCATAGGATTATGCAGATGCACAAACAATTCAACTGAGCTTCTTGCTACTAAACATCTCATACATTTTGCCTTGGAGAAAAATTGCACAGATCTACAACTATTTGGGGACTCTAAAATTATTTGTGACTGGCTGAACAGGAAATCTAGATGTTCTACATATGCATTAAATCACATCTTGGAAGAGACATCGAGATTCATCTCATCCTTTGACACATTTACTTGCTCACATATTTATAAGGAGCAGAACGAAGATGCAGACAGCCTATCCAAAGAGGCTGTGATTGGGGAGTCAGGCATCTGGTTGTAAAGAGAACAGAATGGGGAACCTTTCTACCAATATTATCATTGACCTTTTATGGATCTACAACCATAATTCATGATATTGTTTTAGTTATGTTTTGATCAACCACAAGCCTTTTTTGTTTGTATATATTGTCACTGAACATGGCAACAATTTATTTATCATATTACTCATAGTTTTGTGTTTATTATTGTTGCCCCCTGCATGGATCACAAGGAACAATAATGTTTATACATGATATGATCATGCATTGCATATGCACCAACAACTACAGAATGTAATTTCCTCTTTTTAATGAAATTACGATTTTTCCTTATGGGAAAAAAAATAGAACACCATATGATGATGTGTGAAACTAGAATTTTGTTTCGATGTATGCTAATATTTTAATATTATTGTTTTTTGAATCATTTCAACCAAAGCAAGGAAAATATTACAACCACCATCTAAGGAAGAAAAAAAGTCTTTCAACTCAAACTGCAGTGCCAACAACACCTTTCACTTGTACTTATGATGGGACCATTTAATCTAACCATTTCTAAGGGAAAATGAATAATATATAGAATCACCATACCAATTAAATGAGACATTATTTCTTTTTGAGTGAATTTAGCAAAGCATGTTTGTGTTAGAAACAAGTCTAGCGGGTGCTAGATTTGTTTTACACTACATTTCTTGAGATTGTGCTAGAAACAAATCTAGTGGAAATTAGATTTATTTTACCCGCCATTGTCTATGTTCTTGTAGGATCAAATCTATTGCATGCGAGATTTTTTTTGCACTGCAATGTTTCTATTTGTGTTAGAAATAAATCTAGTATGCACTAGAATTGTTTTACCATGCAATGCTTTCATTGTTATGCTAGAAACAAATCTAACACGTGATATTTATTTAATCTTACAACGCTTGTGTTTGTTGCTAGAAATAAATCTAGCACATGTTAGATTTTTTTACCTTGCGATGCTTGTGTTTGTGCTAAAAACAAATCTTGCATGTGCTAGTTTTGTTTTACGCACCAATGCTTTTGTTTGTGCCAGCAACAAATTTAGCATATGCTAGATTTGTTTTACCCTCCAATGTTTGTGTTTGTCCTTTTTTTTTAGCTTGAAGTGCTTTTTTATTTTTCCTTACACTATATTTTTATTACCTTACAATACTTATGTTTGTGCTTCAAAACCAATCTAGCGGGTTCTTGATTTATTTTACTTTGCAATACTTGCATTTGTGATAGAAACAAATATACCATGGGGTAGATTTTTTTAACCCTAAAATTCTTTTACCTCTGCTATAAATAAATCTAACACATTGTAGATTTGTTTTACCCTATAATGCTTTTGTTTGTGCTTTTGCTTTTCCCTGCAATGCTTTTGTATTTTTCCTTAGAGTAGATTTGTTTTACCTCACAATGCTTGTGTCTGTTTTATAAACAAATCTCACATATGCTAGATTTGTTTTACATTGTAACTAGTTTATTTATTCTAGAATGAAACCTAGCATGTGTTAGATTTATTTTACATTGCAATGTTGGTGTTTGTGCTAGAATGAAATCTAAGATGTGCTAGATTTCTTGTACGTTGTAATGTGTTTGTTTATGTTTTTTGTTTCATTATATTTGTTCTACCTTACAATGCATGTGTTTGTGCTAGAAACAAATATAGCATGCACTAGATATTTTTTACCCTGCAATGCTTTTGTTTGTGCTCAAAACAAATCTAGCGTGCTAGATTTATTTTACCCTACAATGCTTGTGATTATGCAAGAAAGAAATCTATTGTGCATTAGATTTGTTTTATCTAGCAATGCTTATTTTTATGCTAGAAACAAATCTAAAATGTTAGATTTATTTTACCTCACAATGCTTATTTTTGTGCTAGAAAGAAATCTAACCCACCAGATTTATTTTTCCTTGCAATATCTTTTTATTGTGCTAGAAGAAAATCTAGCACATTCTATATTTGTTTTACATGACAATAGTTGTGTTTGTGCTAGAAAGAAATAAAATGGGCAATAAATTACTTTGAGTATGTGACCTCACATGTCAACTTTCACCTATAGGAACATGAATCTAATTCTTCCCTTTTGCATGGGATATGGCTTGAAGGTTCTAACTAAAAGTAAATTTCAAATGTCCATTTTCCCAAAGAGTAGATAAGCATCGACATTTAGGTATCTATCATGCAAACAATTTTGCTATTAAAAAAAACCATAAATTCCTCTCTAGTTCTTGGCACAACATTAACAAAGTTGCAATCAAAAGGTGAAGAGGGTGCGATGTAGTGCCATCCACCAAGGTTCAATTCCTCCCCTCAAAGTAGAAACAAGAAATTATAACTTTCACCTATAGGAACATGAATCTAATTCTTCCCTTTTGCATGGGATATGGCTCGAAGGTTCTAACATAAAGTAAATTTCAAATGCCCATTTTCCCAAAGAGTAGATAAGCATCAACATTTAGGTATCTATCGTGCAAGCATTTTTGCTATTACAAAAAAAACCATAAATTTTTTTCCAATCAAAGGTGAAGAGGGTGGGATGAATGCCATCCACCAAGGTTCAATTCCTCTCAACGTAGAAACAAGCAATTAGGATTAGCTGCCAGCCATAGGTTTCTTTGACAGAACGATACCCCATGTAACACTGATAGAATAGTACCCGTTGTAAGGCTACAACCACTATTGAGCTTAAAGGAATCACTTCCAAAAAAACACACATATCCTTAGTTTAAAAATGATGGTATACATACATTTAAGATCTCTAATTCATTACTTCAATAGGTTGAATGTGTTGCGTGATTTTTCTAATGCTATAATACTCATCCCATCTCATAACTTTAGATGCACGACACAATCCCTTTTATAAATCCAGTCTTCGATGCACGACACATTCCCGTCTATAAATCCAGACACATAACCAGTTTTATTTTTTCCATATGGAGGTAATCACTATGATCATATTGAAATAAATTAGCGTTGATAACAGAAATGTGCGTTAAAATAATTGTTGCTAGTCAAATGTGGTGAGCATTTTTAGGTGCAATCAATTTGTATCTTTCAAATTATAGTTAATCAGTTCATATTTAAATTTAAATGCATATGATATTTAAAGCTTAAACATTAAATTCACATAATATGGTACGTAGTTTAATCATTTTCCAGGTCTAGTGAACGTGAATTTTAGGCATACACAAAAGGTATTTGATTCGTAAGCCTGAGTAGATATCAGGAAATGAGGTCATATAAAAAGAAACGATATGAGGACAAAATTATTATTTCAACCTATAAAATTTTCGAAGTCTAGAAAGAAGCATTGATGTTAAAGAATACGACTTCTACCTTACCGCCTAAATTCCATGAGGAGAGCATGCTGCTACTGAGTGTTGCTTGTGATTAAATCTAGCTCACTTGCAACACAGCTGCAAAAAAAAGTCACCACAGAAGAAAGATTAAGAAACAATTAAAAGAAGAAGCATATACAATAAGAAAAACCCGATGCTTTAAAAGTATTGACACTATAAAATTTCCTTTGTGGGCAGGAAATATCAAATTAGCATAATCATCGAAAGGTAAACCAAGAAACAACGTATCGATTTCAAAAAGGAAGTCTAGAAAGAAGCATTTATGTTAAAGAATACGACTTCTAACACTAGCTTACCTCCTAAATTCTATGAGGAGAACCTGCTGCTACTGAGTTTTGTTTATATCTAAATCTAGCTCACTTGCAACACAGCTGCAAAAAAATTCACCATGGCAGAAAAATTAAGGAACAATTAAAAGCAGAAGCATATACAATAAGAAAAACCCGATGCTTGAAAAATATTCACACCATAAAATTTCCTTTGTCGGCACCAAACTTCAAATTAGCATATTTATGGAAAAGCTAAACCAAGAAACAATGTATCGATCTCAAAAAGGGACATGGTATGATGTTGCTAACGACATATACAATGTAGGAAATTAAGAAACAACAATAGACTACATGGAGAAACCAACTCTAGTATGTTGTTCATAATCACCGTGAAGGAAAACCCGCTTGGGGAACAAAAGATGTATAAGCTGTCGCATCTCAAGTTCAACGGCAAGCCGTTGGGCTTTCTGAAACTCCTTTAGAACAACTTGTAAATCTTTTGTGAGTTTGGCATCTTCTATCTTCTTCTTATCCTATAATTTATCATAAACTTTAAGTGATATATTTCTATAACTGATTTAACAAACAAGACACAATCTATAAGGAATATAGATATGTTTGGAAGGCAAAGAAAGACGGAAGTAAGCCACTAGGAAAATTATATTTGTCTTTTGTACAATTATGTTAACATCCAAAATGTTCAAACTAGTATAGAAACCGATATAATCAACGAGTACGTAAGGATTGATATTTAGGTCTCTGTGTACAGTTCATAAAAAACAATATAGTGCTATTTTTCAAGATAAAAATCAGATGATAAATCGAAAATGAAACTGAGAGAAAGCAACCCTGGGAAAGGAAAATGACATCAAACAGAAATTATGAAAAATGGATAGCATTTCTAACCAACACTATTATGACTAATGGGTAGAATTTCAAACCAACACTATTATGCATAGATTGGGAAAATTTTGAATGCAAATAAATAGAAAAGTTGATAAGACTTGATACTATCAATTGTATTTGCCAGAAGAAAGAGAAAATATAAAAAAGACAACGTCATAGATAGTGCAGCACTTCGATAAGCGTTTTATATAAAATGATTATTACAAGTTTTCATTTCAAGCCAGAATTAATAGAATTAGTGAAAATATAATGTCAAACCAGTGAAAGTAAAGAGTGATTCTCTGCATTTGATAATGAAATTAAATTTTGACTAACAAATATGACGCTTACACTGACGTCTGTATTCTGATTAGTTTGACTGGCAGCTTTGAGATTAGCAGATGTGATGTGTCCTTTACTAGCTATCCAATGTGTTTCCTAGTCTTATTCTTGCAAAACATAAGTTCATATCAAGGTTGTTTGAAAGGTACCTAGTAATCAATTATGGTAGCTCTAGAGCACACCAAAATTGTAACAACTATACAACAAATTTGAAAACTATACCTGAGAATAACTAATTGAAAGTGAACATATAGTATTCCAAATTTGAGTTTAACCCGAGACCAAGAGGTCTCCACTTTATTTACCAACTCCAGTAATATCCAAAATAACGAGAGAGAAACCCACAAGTTCTCACCATAACCTATCTAAATAGCATAATAAAGCATATCGAGTTTGGCTTGTGAAAATAACTTATTACAAAAAAGCCCAAGTAGCCGGCTTCCATGCTTGTTTAGTCACAGGATGTGGTCAGTAGATTTTAGAATAGATGAAAGGACCTCTGAAACAGTTTCAGAAACTTGTTTCTTGATGGTAGAATTATAGAAATATGGTATAATAGTTACTTTTTATTGTCATTCAAGTGAAAGGTAAACCGTGGAATTGACCTTAAAGGTGGGCTTCCTAATGGTAAAACAGGACTTTAGACAAGCTAAAAGAAACCAAGTTGTCCTCACAACCACGAGCTGTGCAGATGAGGATGATAGAAGAAAACTTGGAAGTAATTGAGAAAGGACTGATAGTGACCATACCTGTGAGATTAAGGCGGGTGGGGATGAAAAACATAACTTAAGGAAATGTTTCAAAATGTTGGTTAAGAAAATCCCTCATATAGACAAGGAAAAATAGACTTGGGTCTTTTGAGTAGAGAGATCACAAGAAATTTTCTAGCTTCATTAATGACGAATATGATTGTCATATATTTGGCAGTAAGTAACCGCACCCAACCCATGCAATATATTGCATCAATTTAGAGATAATGCAATAACGCCTTTCGGACAATTCTCACTTTTCATATCTCTACAGGCTATGACATTAACCAACACATGCAGATGCCCTAAAACACGAAAGCGATAGCTGAGTAAATAGATTTGGGAGCTGGAAACAGGGAACAGAGAAAGGACCATAATCTATTAAAATCGAGGCAAAAGCTTGAGGAAGAATACTTCAATTTAACCTTAGCAATGCCGATCCGATCAAATCTCCATATATATTAGGAGTTTAGCATCATTAGGACAACAGGCAAGCCAATGCATGCGAAAGCCTTAACATTAAAATAGTCCATCAAACCAGTTTATTAGTCCCTGCCTGGGACTATTAGCGTTCGATACGCAGTCAACTGGCTATTAGTTGATGCGTTGACCGCAAATATGTACCGGTTATTTACTAGTTAACCAAAGTTTCCGCTGCGCAGTTTCCTCGCAAAAAAGTTTTAGCCAAAGTTTTTGTTTGGAGGTCTTATTGCCGGCCTCACGTCGCCCGATGTGCGCTTAACTTGCGCTCAACTCAACTTATCGTAAGTTCTCCCTGCGCTCAACTTGTGCTCAACTCAATTTCGCGCAACTTAATTTAGCCTAAGTTTTTTATCCTAAGTTTTCTTTGCTACCTGTTCTCCCTTCCCTGCATGCAATGAATTTAGCCTAAGTTTTTTATCCTAAGTTAAACGCAGCGCCATCGTTCACTGACACGCAGCACCATCGTTCACTGACACGATTCACGCGTACCTGGTTAACTTTCTGGTTTATGTGTTCTACATGTCATTCACTGAGCAGTTTCCTTATTATTGCCTTTCTGCGTCTAAACACATCTCGATTTAATTATATTTTTGTAATCGATGGGCTTCAAAGTCTTCTTTCTCGATGATAGCTTGTCTGTTTCGATCTCTTGCTCGCTCACGCACTCTGGCCTCTCGATTTTGATAATGGGTATTACTTCTTCATGGTCTCTGGATTCTGATAACGGTTATTACTTCTTCCAAGGATCGAATCCTGTGGCTGCCATAAGAGTGGGCTCCTTTGCCCTTACTGACCTGTGTGGCCTCTTCAAATCTAGAGAGGTATATCATAACCGTTTTTATATGATTAGTGTTTTGATAGGGGAATACAGTAAATAAATCCACAGACATAACAATTATGAGATAAATATGGCTTATTTGACATTATTTATATTAAATTTTTTGATAGATCCTGAAACTAGTGCTATTTTCCGGATAACGTGTTTCTATTCCCTGCCCTGCATGCAATGCGCTACATGCCAGATGTTTGAAGTCTATGCAAAGGCGTCCACGTTCCCTGGTTTGCTTTTCTATCAAGTTTTTGTATACAAATTTTTGGTATACCTTTTTCCTGTAATTCTTTTTTTGTGCATGCCAGTTTGAGGATTCTCAGGGTATATCAGCATATGGTGTGTTGAGAATCGATCCTGAGCCAGTTGCAGAAAAGTCCTTCTTCTCTGTAGTTAATAGCTGGCCTTTCTCTGTGTCATGATTTGTAGGGCAGCAATGGGTCCAAAGAACAGTGCCAATGCTTACGAGGAAGTTCGCAAGCAACGCCTGGAAGAGAACAAGAAGCGGATGGAGGTCAGTAACCATAAGGCATTTGGGATTTTTCTGTTGTTTTGTTTAGAGTGTTATGAACGAATTGGTGAATGTAGGAGCTGAACCTTGTAGCGCTCTCCAACGGTTTTTCCGACGCGCGTAATTCGGCACACAAGACAACCCCTCAGGTTTGTTTTGAAGTTCAGTGGATGTTATGCTCTTCTTGGGTTTTTTTTGGTTATTTGAAGCATTTTGTTGTGATGTGCGTTTGTTACAGAGGAATGCTAAGCCGTGAACGCCAAAGGTGGAGAGAGGTCCTGTCTCAGTGCAGAAATTTCTCTTGAAACGTTACAGTTATGGCAATTGGAAACCTTGCTGTTGCAAAGAGACACTTACATGAATCACAGTCAAGCTCTGAGCTGCACCAGCCAAGTGGTGAGCCAAAATTTTGGGCCAAAGAAGGAAAATGTAATTCAAAAGGCAGCTACCAAAATCAGGATCTTCATGGATGAGAATTGGCAAAGAGTGTGGGTTGTTTTCCTCTGGACCACGGCAATGATCGCAATTTTCACATGGAAATTCTTTCAATACAAAGACAAGGCAGCTTTTCATGTTATGGGCTACTGTCTATTGATTGCTAAAGGTTCTGCCGAGACTCTGAAACTCAACATGGCACTCATATTGCTTCCAGTGTGTTGGAACACAATTACTTGGCTCCGGTCGACTAAGCTTGGATTGTTCGTTCCCTTCGATGATAATATAAATTTCCATAAGGTTTGTAATTTGGGAATATTCTAAAATTTTATAAACAGGGTTTGATTTCACAATTATTCCTCAAATTCCGAAAAAATCGCAATCAAAATAAAGATACCCTAGCTAAGCACTAATAATATGACGATGAAATGTTAAGCTTTTAAGGGATTCGGGAGTCATATATTTTTCTTTAACACAAAGATCTTCGAATCCGAATTGCAGAGGGCCTGCTTTCTCTGTGTGCTATTAATTCAATTTTTCATGGTTAACTTTTACAGACTATTTCAGCGGCCATTGTGATAGGAGTGATACTACATGCCGGCAACCATTTAGCTTGTGATTTCCCTCGTGTAACCCACGCTTCTGAATCAGAATTCGCAAGTATAGCGCAGTACTTTAATTACAAAAAGCCGACATATGCAGATATGGTCAAAGGACCAGAAGGTATAACTGGGATCTGCATGGTTGTTCTGATGGCAACTGCATTCACACTTGCAACTCGATGGTTCTTAATTATAGCCTCGAATTTGCACCCCCGGGTAGGGACTACCGCTACGGCAGTAGCTCCCTTGTTTAATATATCAATGAAAGTTAATCAAGAAACAAAAAAATATATATATTTGATTGAAAATTAATTGGCATGAGTCGAAAGCTTTCAATTAGGCAAGTTCCCATCACTAAAGCTTTTCACACTTTTCACACTTTATAGATTACCAAATTACTAGTTTAATTTTCTTCGATACCCTAGGAGTTAAGATTTTCTTCGATACCCTAGGTTCGCTAATAAGCCAGTAATATGTGAAGGGATTTACTGATAAACCAACAAAATATGATCCCTTCCTCGATACCCTAGCAGTTAAGATTTGCTCATAATCAACGATATGTGAAGGGATTTACTAATAAACCAACCAGATATGATCCCTTCCCGTAGAACTGCTTAAATTAAAAAAAAAAAAAACTAACCAACAAAAACAACAAACCAACCTACTTGGCAGCAATCAATGCCAATCTCGTTTAGACAACGCCTTTATGCAGCTTCTTCCTTAATGGAGGCAGATTAAATCATTCTTTTCAATATTGAATTTCCAACTTCCAATGGCTCTGAGTTCTGGAGTATCCTTAGGCGTTCCGAGGGTATTGACAAGCCTCTGAAACATCGAGACAGGAATATTGAATTGGGAAGAGCCAACGACCATGGCCTGAGATGGGTTTTGCTTCCCATTTATGGCGTCTATCCTTACGGCCAAGCGGCGGCCCGATTCAAAGCCGTGAAAGGTCATCTTCCCACAATTGATCAAAACAATGTGATCTCTTTTATACCCTCTTTATGAAAACCTAAAAAAAAATTCAAGCAGCCGAACTCCTGCACACCAGATGTTGTTGGAGCCAGTTCAAAGAGGCTAAAAGCTCTATAAATGATGAGAAAACTCAAGTGGAACTAATACATGTCAGAAATTACGGAAAATCTTTTGGCTTGTGGTTGAATTAAGAGAGGAGCGGAAAATATAAAGAACCCATACGGCTGTATCGATGCTTTTGCGGATTTCGGGAGGGTATTCGATCGGGCAACCTGGGCCATCATAGATAGAATTACAGAGAAATTGAAAGGACGCTGGATGGCAATTATTTATGACTAGGAGAGAGTTGGCTCTTTGGTATTGAGTACAGTACCGCGGTTTGACTCGGACCCTCGCCCTACTTCATTTGTTAACGAGGGGTTATTTATATCTTGACTCCAGTTTAAGAAAATGTTATACCCAAAGTCTAACTGCTAACTTAACTTATTGAGTATTTAACTTAACGTTAGTTATAGTCGTCCGGGGTTGGGTGGGGTACTGGTTAAGGTCTAGGTGACTTGTAGAATAGTCTATTTCTACAATTCACTATAGGGAATATGTGCAGTTGTTACAGCTAAAGTAAAAAGGTTTAATGTGAAATATTTTTTAAATATTTTATTTTATATTATTTTTTTAACTTAAATTTAAAAGTAAAATGTATAAATTTGTAGAAATAATTTTTTAATTATATTTAAATTTAAATAAATATATAAAATATAAATAACAAAATTAATTAGAATATTCATATTATAATTTAAATAATAAAAAACATAATATCAAAAATTAATTAGAATATTCATATTATTTTACTAGGTATATTATTATATGTATATAATTAAGTTGTAAATAAATTTTTTATTCATCTACGCATATTGGAATTCTTATTTTAAAACACTTTATGAATCTCTAAATGTCATGCATAACCTTGAAACTTTGTTCAGAACAAAAGAAGTTTTCTAATTAGAAGACATTGATTTTGGGGTTAAACGCCTCGCAAATGGGAAAGCTAAGGATGTCAAAGGTTATTAGGCAGAAATCTTAAAAATTGGAGGTCCTGTCCTCATCCCCCACATCCACAAGCTTTTCAATCAAGCAATCAAGCAAGGGTTCCCTAAACCATGGACTGAGACCCTCATTATCCCTATCTTTAAAAGTGGGGATACAAATAACCCCTCTAATTATCGAACCATTATGATTAGCCCTCTCTTAGCTAAGGTATATGATATTATTTTGGAAAAGCAGTTGAGCATATGGCTTGAAAGTGAAAGTAAGTAGGTTAAAGCCCAAGCGGGTTTTAGAAGGCATCACTCAACAACAGACCACCTCGTTATGCTTAGGATCATTGTGAAGGAATGTTATAATGATAAATCCAATCTCTTTTGTTGCTTTGTGGACTTTAGAAAGGCTTTCGATACGGTTCTTAGAAACAATCTTTGGAATAGATTAGAAGAGCTAAAGGTTCCTTTCGAGTTGAGAGCTGCCACTATAAGATTATACACGAATGTAATTGCCAAGCTAAAAAGCAATGAGGGGTGGTCGAAAGATATTAAATGTAATAATGGAGTTAAACAATGTTGTCCCCTGTCCCCTACCCTATTTTGCATTTACATCGACAAGCTTGATGGTTATTTAGAAGAAGTAGGTTGTGCTGGCACGATCTTAGCTGCAATAGTCATCAGCCTTCTTCTCTATGCTAATGATATTATTCTTCTCGCAAGGTGCCCATTTGAGCTTCATAAGAAACTTAGGCTTCTTAAGGATTTCTACACTACCATGGGTATGACTATTAACACTGACAAAACAAAATTTATGATTATCAAATCCAAGAAGGACACTTACGCTAATTTTATGCGTGAAAATAATAACTTGCAGGAAGTGTATTCTTACAAGTACCTAGGAAATGATATTCATCACAAGCTCAATTAGAACTATAGCATTGAGAAAAGGATTAACGGGGAGCTGAAAGCTTATTTTGGTCATAAAATAATTGTAGAACGGAAAACCTCGTAATGTGGGATAAAAAGGAGTTTCCTCTTTGAAACTTTAGTCACTCCTGTTATCTTATATGGATGTGAGGTTTGGGGTTGCAGCATCTCTAAATAATCCTGGAGAAAGTTTGAGCAAATCCAGAAGCGTTTTATAACGTATAACCTGAAAATTAAAAGTAATAAACTCTATCCTATTCTCCTTATAGAAGTAGGTCTTTCCCCTATCGAGAGCCTAGCTATGACTAGGCTTCTATTGTACAAGCACAAACTCAATAACATAGGGGATCATAGACTTCCTAAGCTAGCTTTAAATTCGAGCCAAAACCACCTAAGGCTCAAGCGGGGGTACTATAAAGACATGAAGGCTTGGTTAAACCTTTGGGATATCAACGAGAATGACGCTTTGAAAAACATTAATAACTTTAAAAATATTGTTACTTCTAAGTTCAAAGAAGAAAATATGGTGTGAGAAAGATTTAGCAGCTAAAAAAAAAATTAAGTTATTATAAGAAGGTCACCAACCCCACCCTAAAAGATTAAAAGTATCTCTCTATTTTAACTAGCTCGAAGAAGAAAATTAATATAGTGAGGATTAGAACGAACTCTCATGAGCTCCATATTGAAATAGGTAGTTGGGCATTTCCTAAAACACCATGGATGGAAAGGATCTGCCATCTCTATGAGAATAAGAACATCGAGGATGAAAATCACTTCCTCTTAGAGTGCCAAGCGTACAACCACATTAGATCTCAATTTCATAATCTTTGTCACAATGCTGACCTTCCTAGCCTTTTACTATGTCAAAATTATAGTGAGTTGAGGAGGCTTCTCCCCAACCTTTTTGAGCATAGGAATAAAATCTTAAATCAAACTAAATAATTTGTTTCTTTAGGTAGTTTGGTCTTAGTGGACATTAACCACCATCATCATCATCATCATCATTGTTAAGTTGTAAGTAAACTTGTTACTGAATTTTTTTTTCTGAAAAAATTACATTCCAAGTAAATAAACTTTTCATAGGTCAATATTATGACTTATCAATACCATATACTCAAAAACCATAATTAATTTCAAAATCAAAATAACTTATAAATATGTTATCTTAAGTTATGAGAGATTTTTTGGCTTATCAATACCATATACCCAAAAACCATAATTAATTTCAAAACCAAAATAATTTATAAATATGTTATTTTAAGTTATGAGAGATTTTTTTGCGTAAATCACATGATATTTCATTTGTCAATGCGTTTCAAACCAACCAATGTGGTTCATCCTCAGGACAACTTGAAGAAATAGATCTTTAAATAGTCATAGCAGAACATCCAACGACTATAATATTTTACGAGGTAATGGCTATATTGACCAACTAATGGCTATATTTGACTAGGAAACCGCTAGCTTGTACCAGACCCAGAAAATAGATCCAGTCAAGGATTTAAATAATTATTAAATTAAAAGTTAAAAGCTGATATATGAATCTAAAAGGTATTATATTAATTTTAATCTTTATTATAAATATAGAAGAAAACTAATTTAAGTAATATATAGTAAGAATAAATCTTAAATATCTTTAATTGTTAGATTGTTTAATTAATAAAAAATATTATCATAGATAAATCTCAATATTAAATAAATTAATTTTCTTTTATTAAAGTAATTAATTTTCTTTTGTTAAGTTATAATTATTAGAATTTAGGGAGGCCCTTGAGATTGAAAAAATGTCTAGCAATCTCAATAGAGAGGACTACTGGAAGATTAGTAGTTGTTGGGTCCCAGCTTCGCTTCCTCCCCTCCCCCTTTTTTCCGGCGATTCTAGTTTTCTTATATGTGAGTTTCCCCTCATTATGTCGTATCCTTATCTCTTTTGCCTTTGTTAGTGTTGTTTATATAATATGAGATATTTTGACAACATTTTGTTTATGCTATTAGTTATATACTATTTAATTATAACTTAATTATTAAAAGAAAAATAATGATTTTACTATGAAAATCAATCTATCATAATATATTGTTATTTAATTTATTATTATATTTAAAATAATTAAACAAAATAAACAATTTAAATATTAAAAAAAATTGAAGTTATAATAATTATAACTTAATAAAAAAAAATTAATTACTTTAATAAAAGAAAATTAATTTATTTAATATTCAGATTTATTTATAGAGTTTAGGCTTCTGTGATCCATATCACGTTTGTGAGAGATTTTTCGGCGAAAATCGCATGAAATACCATTTTTAGACATGATTCACATGAAATACCATTTTCCAACGTGATTCTGGTTGGTTCGAAAAGCATCAACAAATGATATTTCATGTGATTTTCCACGAAAAATCTCTCACAAAATTGATGTTTATCTATGATAATATTTTTTATTGATTAAATAATGTAACAATTAAACATATTTATAAATACTAGAGATTTATTCTTACTATATATTAACTAATTAATTTACTTTTTATATTATAATAAGATTAATACCTTTATATTCATAATAACACCTTTTAACTTTTAATTTAATTAATTATTAAAATCCATTACTATTTTAATTTTAATTTTAAATATAGTTATGCCCCCACCCCATTTTTTAAGGGGGTCTGGTCCAAGCTAGCCCTTTCCTAGTCAAATATAGCCGTTAGTTGGTCAATATAGTTGTTACTTAGTCAAATATTATAGCCGTTGGATGTTGTGCTCTGACTATTTAACTAACAATCTAGATATGATTCTTCAACTTGTCCTGACAATAAATCACACTGGTTGTTTGGAAACACGTCAACAAATGAAATATCATGTGATTTAGGCCGAAAAATCTCTCATAACTTGATATGGATGATAGAAGCTTCAGTTCAACAATGCTATTTTAATTTTATTATAATTTAAATTTTGGAGTTGTCTACCCAGCAGTGTTTGAATTATGTTTTAGATGGTGGAAACAGATTCAACACTACCAAAAACCTCTAGGACACCCAAAATATTCAAGTTTGATACCTATAACTTGGATTTAGAAAAATTCCTACAGGATTTTATTAAAATATGGTCGGAATTTCCATGGTTTTCAAGGCAAAAAAATAGTCTAGTTACACCTGCAATTTTTGTTATTTATTATTATTGTTTAAATTTATTTATTCATAAGGCGATTTGTTGAGATCTTATTATAGGTTATTTAGTAATTTCCATTTCTGTTAGTTACTACTTTTTCATTTTTATTTTATTTCCTTATTATTTAATTTTCTTATTTTTATTATTTGTTTCTTTTTTCATTATCTCCATTTTCATGACTTATACATTTTGGAAGCTTTTCTGGTGAGTTTATCGATGAAATTTCTCTAAATGGGTAATACTTGCACTATTGAAGTGCCCTAAGGGATTTTCATGGTGCTAAATCCATATATACACTCAAAAACCAGTTTAAATATGATAAATTAAGATTTCACCTCAAACTTTTTTGCTGGACACCTGAAATTCCAAAAAGTCACACTAATGAAACGCGTTGAAACACGGACAAATGAGCCAGACTGGTTGGTTCGAAAGGCCTCGACAAATGTCTGTCTACATGTGGTTTACGCCGAAGTTACTCTTTCAACCATTATGAATCACAGAACCCTCAATTCAACTCCATAATTTTTTGTCAATGACTTATTATTATATTAAAAACATATTTTAATAAATTTAATTATAAAAAAATTATATATATTAATAAAAAATAAAGCACACAAA